>JADDOH010007547.1:0-21201 GCA_016648135.1 Agrypnia vestita
TCATGATGAGATGACTTACATCTCTCAATATCATTATTAAATAGTTTAAAAAATAAAAAATTTGGGGTCACGTTGTGCCCCGGACGGGAGTGTTATAATAAATCAGAAACCGCGAATATGCGAGACCGCGGGAGGGGAAATCGCAGAATGCGAGGGAGTACTGCATTATATTTTTTGAGAGTTCCCAACTCCATATGTTGACCTTGACTAGCATAGATACGTAGTAACACATCTCCCTACAAATATTTGAAAGTGTTGTAAATATACAATACCGCAAATATTTTTCTAAATTAGCCATTTTCACAGACACGTGAACTTTTATGGCGGGTCAAGTTGTTTTGGAGATGATTCCCATCCATCCAGAAGAATCTTCTCGTATCAGCAAGTGTCGCGTGTGTAGTGTAAATGAATGTGTACCTACAGCAGAGGCTGTAAGAGAGCAAATCAATACAGGGTACAAAAATGATACAGTTTTATTACAATTGACTACAATTCACAAGAATAACATGATAAAAACCTTGCAAAAATTGAATATGGAATTATTGTACAAGGTTTTTTTAAATTGAGTTTTTTCCCATTTTATTTAAGTTGTGCGAATGAATTTTTACAATCGATATAAGTTACTGTTTAACTTTTTGCAAAAAATAAGTCAGAAATACCTACAGAAAAAAAATGCAAACTTTGATATTACGTATCTCCATAAGTATTGATACTAACGAGGTCATGGTTGAACATATTCGACTCATTATCAAGGCAGGAAACCACCTGTAAAGTTTTTGCTACTAGCTATGATACACCCTGTATATTTTGGTGGTGCGTGATTTCAAGGGAATTTTTTTTTTAGGCTTGTTAAACGTTTGTTAAAAATATAACGTTAGAAATAATGCTTTAGAAAATTTTGTTATTATACAGTGTCTCGTCTCATAGCTACTAGCAAAAACTTTACGGGTGGATTCCGTCTTTGATTATTAGTCGAAAATTTTCAAGCAGCCATGACCTAATATCAATAGTTATGGATTTATATGTAATATCAAAGTATGTATTTTTTTCAATATTTCTGACTTTCATATTCGATATAAGTTACTGTAATGATAGTCCAACGTTTCACAAAAAATAAGTCACAAATATTGTAAGAAAAATGCAAACTAAGATGTCGCATATCTCCGTAACTATTGATGATTTAAGCAGGAATATGGTCCTGTGAGGTTATTAATGTTTTCCAAATAATCCTTTATAAATTTTTACAAAAATTATATAGTAGGTACTTACTTCAACGGTCCTCACCAAACATTCACTTCACTAAATATTATTTTGAAAAATATATTATTAAAAAGCAAGTTCACTTATTTGTAGTAAGCCAGATGTCAAAAAGTCGATCGGTCGTCGGTCAACCAACTAGTTGACTGGAATGAGACATCCTACGGATGGCTGTCATCTTCAAGATAAACATTAAAAACCAATTATTTCACACTTTCGACACCGCCTTATTTTCTGACATTTTGTAACAGAAAAGTTACAAAATGTTAATGCAAATGTTGACTACTCTAGCGCGATACAAATATTAAAAAAATTTGTCACCGAACAGGTTTATATGAGGCTTCAGCTTCTCCTACATATCTTGGGCTTTATACTAAACTAGGTGACCAAAAAAGTATTACATATTTGGATATGACTGCAGTTTTTATAAAAAAACTAGCTTCGCCCGCTTGAGACTATAAGACCAGTTTGAGACTATAAGAGTATCAGTGAAAAAACTAACCCATAAAAAAAATTTTTTTATACTCCCTTTCTCATTGAATCAGGTTTTGTGCCTACTTCACGCATCGGGGTCATTACTCATTTGTATTGATTCCAATTTGAAAGAACCATTAAAATTTCGAAAAATCCAAAATTATACTATAATTATTAAATCTTTTTAAACGAAAATTTGTTAGATCATTTTCATCGTCGCCACGAGTCTGCCTGCAAAGTTTCAGCTCGATTGGATCACGGGAAAGGGGTTAAAAATCGATCCAAAGTTTTTCCGGCGGACAACAAACCGCATACGCTGCGAGTTAAAATAAAGGCAGTAAAAACCAATATAATCTAAACTACTCGTCCAAACAATGTTGTGTAAAAGGCAATTTTTATTCAAATAAAATTGTTTTGACGATAAGTAAATTTATTTTGATACGAATTTAACATTACCAACTCAAATTACCCCCAAAAGATTAATATTAATTTTAAGTGTATATTTTTTTTCATATTTTATCAATTTATGAATAAATATTGACATATAGATATATGTCGTCGCAAACTTTCTTATAGGCCTTTTTGAGTTCTACAATTCCTCTATAGAGTGCATTCATTTATCTCTTACTGTTAAGACAGTGTTCGTAAGAAACGCATACGTTCGACCGTTTTTTCGTCGACTTTATTTGTAAAAAAGGTCACCGCGGAAAGCCCTTTTATTTTAACTGGATAATATATAGCCTATAACTGTTCTAAGAGTTCATTCTAAATAATGCAGAAAGAATTTTTGAAATCGGATGAGTACTTTCAGAGATTACCTCCTCCATCCAAACTAACAAACTCACAAACTTTACCTTTTTATATATTAGTATAGATAAATAAATACACAGAAATAAATTCCTTCATTGAAGAGTACACTCAAGTTGGGATGAAGATTAGTACTGCCAAAACAGAGGTCATGGTCGTAGGAAGAGACCAAGAGCAGTGCTCGATCAGCACACAGGGGACCCAGCCGAAGCAAGTCGAAAAATTCAAATACCTTGGGGTGGAATTTTCTAGCGACGGGAGGCAGGAAAGTGAAGATAGAAGAATCGGAGCTGCAGCCGATGTTCTACGTTCTCTGTATAGTGCGGTGATTAGAAAATCCGAACTTGGTGTCAAGGCAAAACTGACTGTTTTCAAATCTGTGTACAGGCCCACCCTAATATATGGCCATCAAATTTGGATCCTGACGGAGAGAGTGAGATCAAGAGTCCAGGCTGCCGAGATGGTCACACTGATGGCAATCACAAATGAGGTGGCTTGGACATGTACTAAGAATGCCAGAGTAACGAATACCAAGAAGAATCGGTGGGTCGCCCCAGATTAAGTTGGGAGAAGCTGGAAGAAGAAAATATGCATGAAAACAGAACGGGCCTGGACTGGTTGTTTCATGTAGGAGCAGCGCAAGATTGGGGAATATGGAAGCACCTTGTCGACCCTACTAGAACAAGGGGAAGAAGATGACGATGATAAATACACTTAAAAAATATACTGTGTAATGGGTAGCACCATAGATGTCTCTAGCATGCATTTGAAAGAATACTGATTTAGAAGAGTTGTGCAGAGTGATCACTTAAGCCAGCTCATAGGTTGTAAGCCTTGAGCCATCGTGTAAAAAGAATTCCATGCACGTTTCTCGTATACATAGTTTCGTCTCTATGAGACTGCTATAATTTATCTTAATTAAATAATCGTCATCCTTCTGTGAATAAAATCCAGTAAATGTGTTCTCAGAACATCAATTTGTCCGAGTATTAAATACTCGTACTTTACTTTTTGAAGATTTTTTTGATGTAAATATATCAAAACTGCCAAAATTGAGTTGTCTAATTTTAGTATTGAGCCCACGATACAACCTTCTTCCTTCCCGTCTATGTGGGGTTGGCTCTATTGGTCTACAATACCCTCCTAACACTCCGTAAACAGGATATTAGTAGCAATATCCATAAAAAATCAAATAAACTGACCAAACTTCTCCTCGACGATGTCCAACGAGACGGAACGCACTCAGACAGAGACACTCGATTTGATAACTGCATTTTTATTGCAATTTTTTTCTTTATTATGTAATTAAACGTTCAATTAATATATACATACTTAATTTATTAAGAACCTTGCGCAATACATAATCATTTAAGTATTAAAGATGATTGCCCAAGCTCTTAATAAACGGAAGAAAACTGCAAGAATATCACGGTCTAATCACAAGACGATATAAACTATGCACGTAAAACTGAGGAAATTCTGTGTAGAGCTGAAGACGGAATAGGTATGACAGTATTAAAGAATTAAAGAATAAGTGATTTCAGAGAAGAAAATATTTTGAAAGAATTCTATAAAATGATCCAGTTTTAATGTACACATTGAGATTAATAAGATTTTCAATAAAATATAAGTATAAAATTGTGCAATCCGCCATTTTAACTGAAACACCGGTCAGAGCGAATGACGTCACGCCTCTGTACCCATCACCGTGTCTTTCAACCGTTGCCATAGACACAATGCAATGTTTACTGAGGCTTGACGTAACGTAGACGAAATGACAGCGTTTTTGCGCGAAATTAAAAATATCTAAATGAAAATGCAAGTATTTGCGGAAAAACTTAGTTTATTACTAAAATAATGTTAGTTTCGGTAATAGTAGACGTGAACCTACAATTTAGAATGTTATTTCAAAATCTGTCATCATCCCTATTACAGCGCTGTTGAATTATTTCGCACCATAGCGTCCAAAGTGAAGATTGTCACCATAGAGTAGGAAACCAGCGACTTGCGTTATGGTATCTGTACTGTTTTTAAGGCTGAAGGGGTTATTCGATTAAGAGGAAATACCTACTAAATACTTCGAAAAAAGCAATTTTAAAATTTTTCACTTCCTTAAAGCTTGGGGTCTTAAGAATGTCTGGTGAAAATTTCAAGCAAAAAAAAAAAAATAACAAACTTATAGCTGATAATAGTGGCATCCCTTTATGGATTACGCGCCACGCCACACGGCGCCGCGATACACGCAGGTAGCTGCCAGTCGGGCTCTTTCATAATAGAAACGTAAGATCTGTTTCTATTATGTTTGTGAAGAGTGCTCGATGATACGGGAATTCTAAGCAAGGCAGAGGACTTATATTGTAGACCTGGAATCGATTATTTTATGTATGTTGAAAGATTTCGCGATTTATTCATGGCTCAATTTTCGAATGCGTTTTACTAGAAACCATGTTTTGAAAATCGGTAATCAAAATATCTCGGCAACTACAAAGCTGATCAACTTGAAATTTCTAGTTGTAGGATTTTTTAAACGACTTAGTTTTTTTGTATCGGCGTAATAAAACAGAATTTTTCCCTAAAAAATGATATTTTAAATTCAAACGCCCGCCATTTTGTCAAAAACTATGTTTTCAAAATATTGTACGTCAAAGACTAAATTAAAGTGTCAATTTTGATAGTCTTTTTGTTTTTCTTTAATTCTGATGATTACAGATAAAATGGGAATGGTCACCTTGGAGGACTTTTTTTTTTGGCAGTCGAAAGAACCCAAGAATTTTCCGCCCATGTTGAATTTTTTTTATAATAAAAATTTAACATATTCTTAAAAGTATTTACTTTCGTGTTAAAATGATACCAATACTATGATTTATATGGGTTTTCTTAAAAAATTCAGGAAAGTTGCCTTTTTTCGCGCTTTGTAGTTAGGTATTCCCCCTTAAACGGACCGCGCACTGGTGCGTTTCCTCTTTTGTCTATAAATATTGAAAGTAAACAATGTTATAATATTTTAAGATAATTTAATTAAAAACGCAAAAGAATAATTAAATTCGTTTAAAAATTCGCCAGCCACTTCAGCTATAACTTGGCCGATTTTTGAAAATTTTGAACGAGTTATTTATTTATTTGTTTATTTCTATTTAATGTAATTATAAAATTTTGGTTGGACTGTGCCTGTCTCACTAGAAATATCTGTGTTGAGACAGGCATAGTTTACAATAGTGTGTAGGTACGAAACATAGTATACAGATATACAGTAGAATAATTCTTTGTATTTGATAAGTATTGTATATTAACGTAACATAATAGAAAATATATCATACATATGAGGTTATAGTGTGTTTGTGTAAGTGTGTCTATTTTATCTCTCCCCTTGTTTCGGATCCACTGTTTTATTTTGTATTTTATGTTAGGGTTGTAAATTGTGGTTAGCCCGGATTATTTTAATTCATCAAGCATGCAATCAAGTTAGGGGCGGTTGTTTCAAGTTGGATTAAAGTAAGCGTTCTTTTAAAGCATAGATTTTTACGTTCTCCACCAATCAGACGATCCGTTTTCGTAAAAATCTATGCTTTGATCGACCGCTTACTTTGATCGAACTTGAAACAACCGGGCCTAACTTGGGCCCAAAATAGTTATAGCTCCTTTGTCCATACGTGGTATGTAATCCTGGGATTTGTAGATTGAGTTTGTTTGACCGTGTGGTAATTATTGTTTGAGTTGGTTTAAACTGTGTATTTTTGTGTTTGTATGTCTATTTAAGAGTAGTATTCGCATAAATTTGTTTTATATCGAGTACATCGAATTTGTTGAATATTTCATCTGTCCTTGTTAAAATTGAGGTTTTGAGGATTACTTTTTAAGCGATTTTTTGAGTTGCAATAATTTCTTCATCTTAAATCTCTTATATTAAAACTTCAAGATATAAGAAAAAATATATATATTTTTTGGTGGACTAGCTCTGTTACATCCTGTATGTATATTGGGATTATGGAGTTGAATTCAATCAGTTGCGTGAGCGATTGATCGATTTAAAGTTGCGTGCAACTGTGCAAAGTAGGTAATTGATCAGCCGACTGGGTATGAGCAGTAGCGTAACTAAAAACTAAACCATAAAAACCAGGTCTTTATTATACTCCCTTTCTCATTTACTAGTGGAAACAGGTTTGGCGCTAAACCTACGCGTTGGGCTCGGTCGGTAACGCTACGAAAGGGAGTAATAAAAAAATTCGAAAAATCCAAAATTATACTATAATCATTAAAATTTTTTAAACGAAAATATTTCAGATAATTTTTATCGTCGCCACAAGTCTGTCTGCAAATTTTCAGCTCGATTGGATCGCGGAAAAAGTGTTAAAAATCGATCCAAAGTTTTTTCACAAAGACAAGCAAGCAGACGCTACGAGTTAAGGCGGAACATTCATTTTTCAAGCTGTCAAAGTGGCGATATGTGTCGGATAGATCATGCTACTTCAATACGAGATCGAGACATGAACAAACGTCATATCAGATAAACCTTGCAAGAGCGTATTTTTTACGTGCCTTGAGAGATAGAAAGGTTGCGAGGAAACGAGACAACCATATAGAGTACCGACGTTTAATATATATGGGAACGCAAGTTATGCGCGCATACCATTATTAGAATTTTAAATGTTTTAAGTCTAGAATATAAAAAAGCGTATGTATATTTCTCCAATAATTTAGGTGTTGTAAAAAAAAAAGTAAACAACAATTTTTCTTATATCACTGTTTTTTAATTTAAAACTTTTGTCGAATAAGCAGATTTAGATATTATTTTGACTTCCGACTGAAATGTCAAAACACCTGTGAAATTAATTGAATTTAAATAATTTTTATTTAAAATAAACAAAAAACTACTACAACAATATGTATTGAATTAAAAATAAAATTAAAAACCATTTATCTATATTTTAAAAATTATCTCGTAAATTAATATCTTACTTGACTTTCAAATAACAATGACATCAACACGAATATAGCGAGTAATAAATAGCAAGTCAGCAAAAGTGACATGCGTTCAATGTTAGGTTATGAGTAGAAATGCAATTTAATACGAAACTAGTTAAAAAAAACATCTGCGATGAATAGATTGCTTTCAAATATATAATATAATATTATTTTAAGTCAAATTTGGCATAAAAACACGTTTTAAAGTGATTTTTTTATGAAAAAATGATTGGACTACATGAGCGCGTCCGCCTCTCCCGGCTGGCGCGCGGATTGTGATCTCCAGACTGCGTAATATTTTGACACATTTCATACTATAGAATTTGTATTTTTAAATATTAAGTAACGTGTTTTTTATAAAAAAAATTGCTTTTTAATAGTGAATGAAGACTCAAAGTGCGAATATAGATACAATATATCGTTTAAAATCATCTTTTTATATGAATAAACAACATTTGAAAATGACCAAAAATCGTAAATATTTAAGCATGTTTGAAAAATGATATCTTTTTAATATTGAATATTTCTTAATTTCCTACGTACGGATTCTAGATAATTAAGTAATCTTTATATGTATGAAAAAACATATTATGCTTACATACAAATTTTAAACGAAACACTCTTTGCCCGGGAACATTAAAAACGTTTTTTTTGCCGCGGCCTGTGGATTAATGCCTATATTTTTCTTAATTATTGTAAATAATGTTCAATTTATTACTTTTATATAAGAATAAAGGTTCTATCTAAGTTATCGCCCTAAAAAAATTGCAATCTATCATATACATTCTGATATAAATGAATAATAAAAACCCACATTTTCGTAAAAAACGCCGAAATATGCATTTGCAGTGAATGTACCGCCTTAAAAGAAAGGGAGTAAAAATGGGCTCCAATATGAAACAAGAATAAAAATATTGTGTTCTGGTTTGTGCCTTCTGGGGTATTATGCCGTGTTATTACGACCTTTCTAGCCGACGTTTCGGATCCCATTGCAGGGTCCATCATCAGGGATGCCGCGTAGATGAAGTCGAGGTACAGCAGGGTACACGAGCTCCCGATGTAGGCCATCGCGCCGTCAGCTAGACTTCAATAATGTTCTTTGTTCGCAAAACATGTAAATCAGCAAACGCCCTATACGGGCATGTCAGTCCCCCATCGACCCCCGGCGTAGGCCGGAGGCTCTAGCCCTTCGAGTATCTATCATGGTCTTTGTAATCGTACTTATGTATAAGTTGCAGGTAACTGTTTCATCGAGAGAATAAAATCGTCAAGTATGCCATGACTTTGGAGATTCCGTCACAGGACAGGTGGTGACGCTAAAAGGTACATCATACATGATCGTCAACCAAAAACCCCCAAATATGTATCGATATAAATATATCGACCCCTATTCCAGGCCACCAGCAAGGTATTACCTATTTACATAGCACAAGCGTTTAGCTTATTTCGAAAATAGTAAGAATACTAGCTGTTTGGGGCGTGCAGTGGGAACATCGTAGCATGACTTTTACGTAACCAATTATTTGAAAAAAAAATGGAATACAACATATATTTCGTAATATTTCTGTCACAATTGTCATCATAGCATAAATATTTGATTTCTATTTTTTTCCAAAATATACGTTTACAAAAAAAGTTACGCTTCAATGTTCCCACTGCACGCGCCTGCTAGCTGTAACCCATCAAAGATGATGGTACTTTTACATGGCGGTTCTTAAAGAATAAGTATTTACTTATTTGTAACCTTCACCCATGAAATAGTAATAACGACCGATTGAGCGGAACATGAAATGGTCCACGTCTTTGCTAAGTCCTACATGTACTGTATTTTTGACGGGTAACGCATGCTCAGCGATGGCAACATCGCTATCGTTGCCGCATTCGGGTTTGCTCGCGCGGGGTTCAAGCCGCGTCTCCGGCCGTTTAGTTAGGTTTTTTTAGGCGTTACTTGAACGAAGTTATGGGGACAGACAGACGGACGGACAGACAATAATTATGTTTACTTGATGCGACACGTAATTACGGACGTTACACGAATTCACGGGGACAGGAAGACAGACAGACGGACGGACAGATAACGAAATTATTATGTTTGATTGACGCGACACGTGTTTCTTCTATTTAAAAAAATCAAATGTAGATATTGTAAGATGCGAATCTCTTGAGCCTAACGGGAATCCCAATGCACCGCATTGAGTTAGTTACGCCACTGGGTTAAAGGGATTATAATATCCATTGTTCTTATTAATAGGTCATTAATAGATTAATACATTAATAGATAATTAGAAATCGAGTTAATAGATAGGACAACAATGTATGTATGGGGTGTCTCGTAGCTAGTAGCAAAAACTTTACGGGTGGATTCCTGCCTTGATAATGGATCGAAAATGCTCAAGCGACCAAGACCTAATATCAATAGTTAGGTACGGAGATATGCAATGTCAAAGTTTGCACTTTTTTTCAATATTTCTGACTCATTTTTTGCAAAAAGTTGCACTATTACTACAGTAATTTGTATCGATTATGAAAAATTCATTTGCTTTAATACAAGTCAAATAAAATGATAAAAACCTTGCAAAAATTGAAAATATAATTTTATTACATATTACATCAGAAATAGGAATAGAATAATATCACCATATAAGAAAAAAGTATATACACAGAATTGTCTAATGTACAGAGGTGTAAAAAAGTAATCCATAACCAAGTTTTTATTATACTGCCTTTCTCATTGAATCAGGTTTCGTGCCTACTGCACGCGTCGGGGTCATTACTTCATTTGTATGAAAAAAAGATTAAAATTTCGAAAAATCCAAAATTATAGTATAATTATTTTTAAAAAGATTAATGAAAATTATGAGGATTAGAAAACGATATTTATGAGGATTACAAAGAATATCGCCGCAAAATTACTAATATTTATGAAATTGTTTAACCTTCCGCGTACGAGGTGGGGTATGACACACCCCAGCTGTTGAAAAATTATAATTTATACGTAAACAATAAAGGCGCGCGAGTTCGTTTTCTCAGTATAGTAGCTTCAAATGCGACGTTTCCGTCCCTATCAGAGCTGCCAATTCAGTCGAAAGTATCTACAAGTGAGTTACATGCGCATAAAGCGCGCCCGGGTATCACACACCCCGCTTTGTACGGCGCATGGCTCAAAAGTTGCGTTTAAATTTTTTTGTTTTCAATTTGTTTTATACTTATTTATGTATTTAATGTTCAAATATTTATTTTCAGATAATAACTTCATTAAAAAATGCCTCAGTTAGATTTATCTGACATTTTAAGACTGACATTAGAAGAAAATGACGAATTTGACTGTGAATAAATGGTGCAAAACATGTGTCTGATAACGATTCTGATCATATAAGCTTACAAAGCGACACAGGCAGTGTGGTGACTGCTGGAATGCTATATTCAGATTCGGACAATGGCGATATACCATTTTCAGAGCTACGTAAAAAAGAGTTTTATGCAGGTAAAGACGGGGTTAGAAAATGGCAAAAAATCCATACAGGAACATGACTCGCACCAGAGCTGAGAATATTACTGGCATCGAAAGAAACAAAACTTACTTGACAGGAAATTTATTTGTGAATTGGGTTTACCTTTAGTAAAAGATCACCTGAATACAAGAAGACAAAACTAAAGGCTTCCTAGAAGACTGCGCAACAGAATAGAAAAATATTTTGAAAAACCACCTGAAAATCTACAAAGACCACCGGAAAAAACCTAATACAATGCAGAGATGTACAATGTGTCCTAGAAGATAGAAAGACAAGGTATAGCTGTAAAAAATATTACACGCCGATATGTTTGGAGCATGCGGATTTTTTTTTGTCAAGATTGCGTTGACTTTGACACTGATGGTCTCAACGAAAATTTATATTATTTTCTCATTAGTTTATAAGCAAATATTATTATAGTCTAATAAATTGTCAATACTGTGATGGTAACATATGCCATTTGATTTCAGATCTTAAGTAAAGGTTGTTTTTAGGTTTAAAAAAAAGTTGTGTTTTTTTTTTTACTAATGAAAGTCTATTATCGTCTAAAATTACATAAAAAGAATTATTGAACCCATTCGTTATTGGTTATTAATATATATTTTCTATAAATAACTTTTAAATATATTTTGTTTGCTTATTTTACTTATATTTATTTTCTGGGTATGTCAAACCCCACCTAGTACGGGATGGGAGATTTGGTCACCAAGTATACGAAGGGTTAAGCACTAATGTGAAGACAATTTTAAAAGGTAACTAATTGCAGAAAGAACCTGGGTAATTATAATATTTTATTTACTATTAACACTTTTTCTTACATCCAACTTGTTATTTCAACAAATTAGCAGTCAATACAACATTTTTTCTTGTTAATTATATAAATTAATTATTAAATTAAAAATTAAAACAAAGTTGAAGAAGACGAAGAAAGAAAAAATATTTTTACCTGCATAATGGACAACATTATTGCAGACGTTGCATCTCTCAAATTGGGGTACACTCTTGGTAAGGAAGCTGTGGGAATTCTCTTATATGCTAACGACGCTACAATCATAGCGGCAAACAATATGTTTACAAAGTCTGATGAATACTGCTCAAAGCATAATATGATCATCTCCGTAGCGAAAACAAAATGTATGACATTCTCCAACGACCGATTAGAGTGCAGAATCTCAGTTCGTGATGAGCCCATTAATCAAGTCACCCAGTTCAGATACCTTGGCCGTGGAATGCTCAGCTCCCATGACCTCCCCAGAGAAGTCCGGCCCCAGGTGGATAAGGCCGCAGTTGCGGCAGGCTGCCTGAGAGATGTTGCATGGAAGAATAAAGATATGAGAACAGATAGCAAGGTACGCATTTATGAGACCTTTGTGCGACCTATCCCCACATACGGTATTGAAGCGAAAGTGGACACTGTCTAGATTATGCTAGGAACAACTGAAATGAGGACTTTGCGTGCTATTGCTGGGAAGACTCGGCATGATCGCATGAGGAATGCAGCAATCCGGGAGGTGTGCGAGGTTCAAAATGTGGTCAGATGGAGGCCACAGAACGAAGATGCGTAGACTCGTCGGGGCTGAAGTTGCGTGTTCTTCTGGTGTCGGAGTCATCGCTTTGGGATGAACGTCCGACTGCAGGTGCGAAGAATCCTCAGGGTTATTGAAGGTTCGTCAGAAGATGCGTGCGTGTCCTTTTTGCGTCGGGGTCATCACTTTGGGATGACGTCCAGACTGCTGGTGTGAAGATTCGCCGGAGTTGATGAAGGCGCGTATTCTTTCCGCGTCGAGGTCGCCACTTTGGGTGGTTTGTAGACGGTTTGGAGCTGCCGGTTTTTCGGGTCACCACCGTCATGCGACGGAAAAGCTCCAAAGGCGTAGAATATTTGATCATTTATTATAAATCAAGTACAAAATATACATGCATACAATCTTGTATACCTAAGTTATTCGAATCACTAGTCCTCGATACTATATCTCCTGTTTTAAAACAAACAATAACTCCGTACCAACACGGATTCATCTCAAATAGATCTACCCTAACAAATTTAGTTTTGTATGAAAATTACATTATTAAATCTTTTGTTAATAAAACTCAAGTAGATTCAGTTTACACGGACTTCAGTAAGGCGTTTGACAAAGTCTCACATGCTTTATTAATTGCCAAATTGGGAAAAATAGGATTTGGTGGACAAATACTTTCTTGGTTAACGAGCTATCTGAGTGAAAGAAGGCAAAGGGTAAAAATATATTCATATGTATCAGAATGTTTCCATGCTACTAGTGGTGTACCACAGGGATCGCATCTTGGACCAATACTATTTCTATTATTTGTGAATGACATTTCAACAATATTTAATGACATTGAATATTTGCTGTTTGCAGATGATCTAAAAATCTTTAAATCAGTAACCAACATTTATGACTGCAACATATTACAGCAAAACCTAAATTCTCTTTCAGTATGGTGTGAAACGAATAAATTGTACTTAAATTTAAATAAATGCAAAATTATATCATTTACTAGATTAAAATCAAAAATAAATTTTGAATACTCTCTATGTAACACCAAACTAGAAAATGTTGACTGTATTCGAGACTTAGGGGTATTATTCGACTCGAAACTTACTTTTACTAATCATATTAATGCGATAACTTGTAAGTCTCTAAAATTGCTGGGATTTATTTTAAGGACATCACGCCCATTTCAATCAATTGAAAGTATTAAAATGTTATACATGTCTCTTGTCCGGAGCCAATTAGAATATTGCTCATCAGTTTGGTCTCCATATTATAATGGGCATATAGACAGTATTGAGCGTGTCCAACGCAAATTTCTCAAATACATTAACTACAAGTTAAGCATACCAATACAAAACATAGAATACAATTACATATTGAAGAGACTAAATTTACTCACATTATATGATAGAAGAAAAATTTATGATATAGTTCTTCTTTACAAAATTGTAAACAATATGTTGGACAGCCCTGACCTTGTGGCATGTATCGATTATAATATCCCTTCCACACATAGAACGCGACAAATTGTCACATTCCATCGCAACAATTGCAATACTAATTATCAATCAAATTCTGTGATACACAGAATATTGGGAACTTGTAATGAATATGGTTGCATGATTGACATTTTCGTCGACAGTCTGGAGAAAGTAAAGTTTACACTTAAAGAGGCAATACTGCTTCGTTACTGACTTCAGCTGTTAATATGTAATGGTGGGTAATATATATTTTTCGTACACATTGCCGCTTTGTACTTTATATTTTAATTTCTGTACTCATGTTTTGGTGCTATTCCTGGTACTTTTAATAATTTGCTACTTGTAATTTATATTGTTTAATGTATGTTCTTTTTAATTTTATGATATATTTTTTTATGTAAAAGCCTATACGCATTGCTGCTCGTTACCTACTCTACATTTTTAATTTTTATACTCATGATTTGGTGCTATTCCTGAAACTTTTAATGTATGTGCTTTTTGAAATTTATTTTATACTCTTTATGTAAAAGCCTAATGGGCGTAAACAAATAAATAAATAAAAAAATGAGTATGATTATACAGACAATGTTAGATACTCTAAGGGCCATAGCTTCCGGCCACCCGCCGGAGATCTACGTAGGACTGACGTACTCGCCTAGGGCGTATGCCTCTTTTTATATGATTTACGAACAAAGGAGTCCTGAAGTACGGCTGTGTGAGTGTGAAGAAATCGTCCGAAATGCTGATGGTGCAATGCCCTGCTGGTCGCGCGGGTCTTACTCGTGCCTCTATTTGTTTTTGTAGCATTCCTTGCCACTGTGTGTATGTGTGGCCCAGATTGGTGGTTATTCTGCATTGTGGTATGAATTCCACACCACTATTCGTTGAGTTCTTCAAGGGTGTTACTTTTGAAATAATGGAACAAAAACATTTGACATGTTCGTTGCACACTGGCTTTTCACACAAATTATATATCTTTTTGGTGCAGCTTTTTATCTTCTAGGGCAGATTCTGGCATATATCATGAAGATTGCGTTAATTATCTTAGGAACGACTAATGCCAACAGTTTTCCCCATTCTCTGTCAAAGATCTGACGATAAATTATGAATGCTCGTCTGCCTATGGTATATGCTTTTATCAACTGAATACCTAGCCTCCTTAAAAAAAATCGACGCTAATAACTAAGTTCAAAATTGCTAGCAAATATTATTTTTCCGTTGTCACCAGCGATTCTCAAAAGGGAATGGAATACCGTTTGAGGCTATCTAATACTTTTCCTGGTTAATGAACCTTTCACCTCATCAACATCCATCAACGGCCCCTTTGGTCATATTATACAATGTCACCGATTGTTCACTCGGTTGATCACTGTTGGATCGATTGAGTTAATAACATATACTTCTTCCAGCCTCTTGGCTCATTGGCGATAGTGCCGACTGCTTCCTCTAAATTTGTCGGGTTAACTTTTTGTTGAGAAGTCGATGGCTGTGAATCCTTATCAATCTAAAAAAATGTAAAAATCATAAAACCTTCACGTAATATACCGGGAAAAAAATAATTTAATTCTTCTTCTTCTTCTCGTGCCCTGTCCGTTTATCGGACGCTGGCTATCATGTTGGCTATGCGGACTTTGTTTACTGCGGCCCGGAACAGCTCCACAGTAGACTGGCTAAACCACTGTCTCAAGTTTTTCAGCCATGAAGTCCTCCTTCTTCCAGGGCCCCGACTTCCGGCAATCTTTCCCTGCATTATGAGATGCAAGATCTCGTATTTATCTGGACGTCTCGTCACGTGTCCTAGATATTGAAGTTTTCGGATTTTTATTGTTTTAATAACTTATTTTTCTTTATTCATTCGAGCCATAACATCTTCATTTGTAACTCTGTCCATCCAGCTTATTTTGAGAATTCTTCTGTAGTTCCACATCTCGAATGCCTCAAGTCGCCTTATCAGTAATTCAGTAAGCGTCCATGCTTCCATTCCGTAGAATAATACTGAGAACACGTAGCATCTGACCATTCACATTCGTAATCCAAGGTTGAGATCTTGACTGCAGAACATCTTTTTCGTGCGGATAAAGGTTGCACGAGCTTGCTCTATGCGGCATTTGATTTCAACTGAAGGATCCCATCTCTCATCTAAGTTGCAGCCCAAGTATACAATACTTTGTACCTTCTCTAGTTTCGTTCCAGTTATATAAAGATTTTCATTCAAGTCAACTGCGTTATTTTTATTTAGTTGCATATATATGTAAATGAAGATCGGTAGGTACCTATTGATCTTCATTTAACTTGAATTGTTAAAATAGAACGTTTAAATTTGTGTGAAAATTCTTTCACAAACAACTGACAATTAGGTCGATTATAATATACCGGTGAATAATACATATTTAATAATTGATAAAGTTTCTAATATAAAATAACAGCCTTAAATGTTGTTTCTCTTTTCAGGTATGATGTGTACTTTTATTATTTTTAAATTTTAATGTGAAATATTATGTTATTTTGTTAATAAAATATTATACTCTTTTCAGAGCAACGCAAAAAAGCTTTTATTTAAACAAAAAACTAAAATATTTGGGAAACCACATTATATATAAATTGATAATTTTTGTGATAAATCAAAACTTAAAATTAAAATAAGTATTTTCTC
Source organism: Agrypnia vestita (assembly GCA_016648135.1). Taxonomy (NCBI): domain Eukaryota; kingdom Metazoa; phylum Arthropoda; class Insecta; order Trichoptera; family Phryganeidae; genus Agrypnia; species Agrypnia vestita. Next base: position 16,664 of record JADDOH010007547.1, read on the forward strand.
AAATTGCGTTGCAAATAGTTACTTACCTCATTAGTAGCTCAATAAGGGAATCGCTCACGGCTGCAAGGTGCAGATAGCTCTCCGTAGCACGGTTGCCTAAGTACTAAATGTATCAGTTCTGGTCGTTTTAACATCCCAGAGGAATAATCAGAAGGTATAGGTGGAGTGGAAGCAACAACTATTACGCTTTCTTTATATGCCAGACACATAAATATTTTCGTGAGGGAAACCCTCATTACGCCACTGCTCCCGGGTTAACCTGATTAGGAGGGTCCAATGCTTCTCACGTCTTCGATAATCAATTATGAAAAAAATATTCTTTAACGATAAATTTTCAAGCATTTGTTATGAATATATATTTGGCAGTGATGAAACTGAACACAGAATCGAAAAAAATTAACCTATAAAAACAAAGTTTTTATTATACTCCCTTTCTTTGTAAAATATAACAACAATTAAAGACGAATTAAAACATATAACATAACACTAAACTCACAGTAATTTAATATATTTCTAAAATGTCAGCTGTTTTGAGCTTTGATAAGACACTTTGATAAGACATGCTTTGAAGATTAAATTCTAAAAACATTTGTCAGTCAATTTAGATTTTCGACATTCGTAGTGAAGTACCTATTATTCATACCGGCGGAGTAATTCAAATTTAGGAAATATTCCGCGACGTTATCGGGCCGCCGTAATCAAACTTTTCCAATGATTCCAATTTGAAAAACCATTAAAATTTCTAAAAATCCGAAATTATACTATACTATTTATTTATTATACTATAATTATAATTTTTTTTAACGAAAATTTGATAGACCTTCTTGATCGTCGCCACGAATCTATTTGCCAAGTTTTAGATCGATTGGATCTTGGGAAAAGGGTCAAAAATCGATCCAAAGTTTTTGTTGACGACAAGCAAGCAGACGCCACGAGTTAATATAAAGGGAGTAAAAAATACTGGAAAAAGTAAAATCCTACTTTGTTAAATTGTCAACGTTTAAAAATGGAACATTGTACATCCATGTTGGTGGCTGCATTGCATTCTCGTTTCTGTAACAGTCTCCATGGAAAATGTATCCGAAACATGATAAAATTTCTATAATTATTAATTTACTCAGAAGATGAAGACGTTTGTGCATCTTGCAGTCTTCTCTTATGTTTCCATTTCTTATCGAAGGCCATCGATAATATTGGCGATCATAACTCTATTCTTCGCCGCACGAAACAACTATGTAGAGTTACGTTGGTACCTATCCCTCAAGCACAGAATAATAAAGCATACAGTATGTTGTCTCGGCAGTGTGCTTGAAATAAATACCTACGGCCGCTTGGTACTTAAACTTGGTTAAACGCGCACCAGGGCTGCTCATTGACTGACTCTTTAGGGTTTGGGGTGCCATAAATTGACGTAAATGTATGCGCGGAAGCGTCTCACACTGCTTGCGACCGTACGTTACCGCAGCCCTGCGGCGACCGCGCAGACCGAAGTATACCGAGATTTCGAAGGGCGTCGTTTGGGGTGTTTGTATGAAGATATAATACTGTATGTTTACTAAACTGTACCTCAAGTTACACTGCCATGAGATGCTGCGTCTCCCTTTCTTATTTTACTTTTATTTTTTCATGTATAATGAGTTGGTTAAGACTATACTTTGGTCCTTTCATAATATGTCTGAGATACTCAAGCTCTAGGATATTGAAAGTACCGATACATATATAAACTTTGCATCTTGAGTGAGGGAGTGAGAAATAGAGAAAACTTGCAAGTCGAGCGTTTTTCTATTTTGGAAACGTCCAATGAAGATCTCTGGGTAAAACTGACATACGAACTCGATATTACGTTCGTTTGTGTATTATATTTTCCTCCGGCGAGTGAGACTGATATGTATCGACTGTTCTTCGATAAGATGTTATCCAGTTTAGAACTACTTCAGGATAAAAACCTCATTATATTGGGAGACTTTAACCTGCAGTCAGCTCGTGACAATTCGAGTGTAGAAGCTGACCTAATTTTTTTATGCTCTATGTTAGGTCTCTCGCAGTATAATAATATTTTGAACTCCAGAAATAGAACTCTGGATTTAATATTTTGTGGAAGAGCAGTTGATATTTCTCGGTCATTATCACCTCTTACGAAAGAAGATAATTACCATCCCGCACTTGTTACAATCCGATTTCATATCGCCCCCGTCGAACTAGAGTTCCCGGGGGGGGTACGGTTCGTCGGAGGGGCTGGAACTTTGATAAAGGTGACTTCGACAGACTGTACTCTCTTATGGACGCTACCGACTGGGGCGAGATGTATACCATATCGGATGTGAATGAGGCGGTACAATATTTTTATAATACTGTCGAGGGTGTACTAGATTCCTGCTTCCCACGAAAATCTCAAGCTACCGGCGGAAGGCGATATCCGGAATGGTTTTCTAGGGACATTGTTAGGGATATGCGAACTAAACATTTCTATCATAAAAACTGGAAAGCCTTTGGCCGTCACAGTGATTATGAAATGTTTGGACATTACAGATCTATCGTAAGACGTAGCATTCGATTGGCACACCGAGAGTTCATTTCCAGGATGGAAAACAATATTCTACAAGACCCTAATACGTTCTGGGCCTATATAAAATCCCAAAAAGCGGATGGTGGGAATATTGATTCCATGACTTGGGGCGAAAAAATGGTACGGGGTGCAGATATTGCCGAAGCGTTTGCAGGTCATTTTAAAACAGTCTATAGTAATGAACCTCCGCTTCTCGATATTAATATTGCTAAAACATGTTCTCCGATCGGTGCACAGTCTATTGATGTTCAATATATCAATGAAAAGGATGTGGCCGACACTATTAAAAATCTAAGTAATACCCATTCTCTTGGGCCAGATCTCATTCCAACATTCTTCTTAAAAGGCTGTGTGGAACTGATAAAAAAACCACTATGTTTTTTGTTTAATCTTTCTGTAAATACAGGGGTCTTCCCGGAAACAGGGAAGACGTCAAAAGTTACTCCCATACACAAGAGTGGTTCTAAGTTATCCGTAGAAAATTATAGACCTGTAGCTGTTCTCTCTGCACCAGCTAAGGTATTTGAAATCATAATAAGTAAAACCGTCGCTGCCCGAGTAGAGCCGTTTATAATTGATGAACAACATGGATTCAGGAAAGGCCGCTCGGTTGAGACCAATCTGATGATTTTCACAAATTATGTCACGGAAGCTCTGGACGCGGGTAGACTGTTCATATAATGACTTCGCCAAAGCCTTTGATACAGTCAACCATGATGTCTTATTGAAAAGGTTGTATGAGATTCGTTTCTCGGATGGTATGTTAAAATTTATGGCGAGCTACCTCCAAAATAGGAACCAATACGTCTCTTACGGTCTATTCGCGTCAGAGTGCTTCTATAGCTTCTCGGGTGTCCCGCAAGGATCTAACCTGGGTCCATTGCTGTTCTCGATTTTTATCAATAATATAAAAAATGTAATTTTAAACTCGCGCTTTCTGTTATTTGCGGATGACTTAAAGCTTTTCTTAAAGGTGTCAACTTTGGACGATTTTCGTCTTCTCCAAACAGATATATCAAATATATGTGAATGGGGAAGACAAAATAAACTTTTGTTTAATGTTTCCAAGTGTTCGGTTACATCCTTCACTAGGGCCCAAAAAACTCTATTTTTTCGCTACAAAATGAACGACCAAAATCTGACAAGAACATCGAATATTAAAGATCTAGGTGTTAGATTTGTAAGCAACCTGACATTTCACGATCACATAGAGACGATCAGTGGTAATGCTCTAAGAATGTTAGGATTTGTTCTGCGTACTGCCAGGGTTTTCGAGAATACCCGCGTACTGAGAACTCTTTACAACTCCTTGGTGCGGAGTAGACTCGAGAGTGGCTCGATGATCTGGGGGCCACATGAGAGCAAGTACTCTCTTATGGTGGAGAAAGTCCAAAAGAAGTTTCTGAGATATCTCTACATGAGAGAGTACGGGCATTATCCTTGGCTTTACCCAACCGAGTTTCTCCAGGGTATGCTTGGCTACAATAGTTTAAGAGACTAGAAGGAATGTGTATTTGATTACACACTTTTATCGATTGTTGCGCGGTATGATCGACAATACTGAAATTATGCAGAGCATTGGTTTGTATGTTCCTGATAATTACCTTAGACATCGTCAGCATGGATTGTTTCACATTCCAATATACAGGACCAACCTGCCGATGGTTATGCCTGTTGGAAAAGCTACAGCTATGCTGAACAAAATCGCTTTGGATATTGATATATTCCATGTGTCTGAGGGGGTTTTCCGAAGCAGGATTCTCCTACACCTCTGACCAGATTGTACAGGTCACTTTTAATTAGTTAATTATAAATTGTTATTTTAATATACAATATGTATATGGGTATGTATATATGTATGTATATGTATATGTGTATGTATGTATATATATGTGTATAAATTCATAATATGTATGCATTAAACATAAAGTTTGTAATGTATATATTATGTAATAAATAAAAATTGAATTGA
>JADDOH010007548.1:0-89408 GCA_016648135.1 Agrypnia vestita
CGCCGTACCTTTTTTCTCTGCGCCGGCCTATGGTCACTTGTAGAGGTGTCCGCCATCTAACACGATCGGTTTCTTCAAGCCTGGCGGTATATCGGCGACTGTTGTAGCTGACAATCGGGAATCCATTGTGATTATTCCGTCCTCGTCCAGTCGCGGGGTCACCACGTACAAACGGCTGGTGCGGGGGAGGGGGGCCCCCCCGCCAAAGTATGCTGAGCTCCGATCCAAAAGACTTCGCTTGTGCTCGCAATACCCACGATCTTTCGGCAGCACACCGCTCATCCGCGGTCAAATGTGCTCGGCGCGCGCGGTCTCTGCCGCGCCGGCAATTTTCTATAAAGCGCCGCACCCAAGCGGTCGCGCGTAATAATCTTTAAATGTCGAAAACGCCTGATATCCGGAAATGCCCCGTCGTTGTATTGCGTAATAAACGCCGGTCGTAGTTGCAATTGCTCCGGCTCAGGGTTGCGGCGGCCGCTTTTCTCGCGGTAATACTTCTTAATTGTCCTCTCCAATATATCACCGTGGTTGTGACGGTCCCGAACACCGCGCGCTCCATATGGCGCGAATGTTCGGACTCAATGTTCGCTGTCACGCTCGCGGCCTTTTAATTTTCTCGCGGTCCATGGCGAGGCGCCGTAAACGGCTTCAGGGGGGTGATTTCAATCTTCGCTGTTATAATAACCACCGTACTGTGGTCCTACATTTTTAAGGTAAGCCACCGCGCAACGTGCCTGTACCGAGGCACCGCAGAAAATGTGCTGTAACACTTTGCGTCGGCGGCTTAGTATGGCTCTCTCGAGCCATCGTGCATTTATTTGCACACAATTTTCGCCAAAATGCCGCTTCTCGGCGTGTTCTGGCCTCGTCCGCTAGCCACAAAACTGACCTTGACCGCCAAACTGCTCGCAAATAATATTTCGACCGGATCATCACATCAGCCATGAATCTCACCGGCTCGAATATGCGCCTTTTAGCGCCCAGTAGTTGGCATCTTGTCGGCCGTCTATCCGCCTCTCGCTCGGGCAGATTGATAAATTTATTGCGGTTCCGCACGACTGGCAGATTACACAAATTAAAATAAATTTATCCCACGCGGGCTCCAGTTTATTCTCACCACACATCTTGTAGTCTTGTCCGGTCTCATCGTTATGGCCGGTCCCAAGGCGCGCATATGTAGCGCGATAATATCTAAGGCCTCCCGATCCTTAGACATCCCATCTCAATTTATTTTCTGCATCGAAAATAACCCGAATTTTTTCCAATATTTCGGGGCAAAAAAAAAAATCCATGAAGTGCGAAGAATCCAATGCCGGTTTCTCAAATGAACCGACTCTTGGCCGTGGTAGACATGGGTGTAACTACCCTCCGCAATACGGGCAATCTCATCTAGATGCGCCTCTACAAATCCGCAAAATGCGATAAACTCCAATGTCGGTATCCGAGCTGAACCGATCCTTGGCCATATATATTTTTTATCACAAAAAAATATTAAAAAACCGAAATTCGGCTGCAAGGGCACAATCCATTCCTTTTCCACAGAAGACCTGTCGCCCATTGGCTGCCGGCAAGCTATACAGTGGTGGCTTCCATCATGTATGGTCGCTCGGGTACCCACTGCACTGACCCGCACGCGGGGGTCACTTCCGGCCAGTCAATTTCAATATGTGTGTCCTACGAGTGCATCTCGCGGGCCTCTCACTGAGCCGCTCAGCTATACTGGAAGACACGGTTGCGGCGATGGTCGGGCGGCCTGGCACGCCCCCGGTTTTCATCCATCCTTGTGATGTGCTCGATAAAACGCCGTTATCTGCACCCGCTATCTCTCCAACTCGCGACACTTCACAAATGGCATAAACTATGCCCCATAATAATTTTATAACACTTTTGTTATAATCACAGTGCGCTTGATTTCCCCGGTTTCTCGGCTAAACCGTCGGGGCCGCAAATCCAAATTACGCAAAGTGTTTACTTTCATCACTCAACGGATGTTAGGCAAGTCCGCTGCCTTTCAAAATTATCTGCCCTAGACGCGACCGCGGATCGGAGGCGCACATACCGTGGGCGCCGTGTAGGCGCAGATTTCGCACCGGTCCCGATTTACCGACCACACTGGCGACTTTGGAGTCCATCGGCGACACGGTCGAACCTTTATCGCATAAGGCGAATGTCTTTCTATGCCCCCGCGGGCCACACACGTTGACTTTCTGCACATTTAAAAAATCACATTTTCGGCGTCGCGGCTCGCGGTATGAGCACAGTCTATCAGGCCAGGTCGGCCGGGCGCCGCGGCGCGCCCGTCACCTGACCCGCGAGCGACACGTTTTCACTCGCGTTTCGCGGAAGGCGGCGCGCCGTGCAGCATCCGGTGATGCCGCATCTCGCAATTGTCCACGCCGCATTTTTTATCACGGCCCCGGCATCCATGTTTATGTTTCGGCGTCCACGGTTCGAGGCACATAAAGCATAATCTTCTGTCCTTGACGATAGCCGCTCGGTCAGATACCGAACAGCGCGTAAAATCGTTGCATGCCGCGACGCCGTGATCTCTTGAGCTGCAAATACCGCACTTTTGCGTATTTTCCGGCGCTCGATGTATAGCGTGAATCTGCGCATTTTTGCGCCCCTTATCTTCGATCACTTGCGCGGTCTGTCCGCCGCAATGTGGCGCTGAATCTGTCATACTCGACAGCCATCTCGAGAAGTCCTCGATGTTTGTATTCACGGTTCCGGACCTCGCCGCGAACCATGCCATTCTCGCCGAAAGCGGGAGCCTTCCGACAAGCTCGCGTAGCAATTGAGGTGACGCCAAATACCGCTCGTCCATACCTTTTACTGTGGCGACGGCATTCCTCACCGCTACCGCGAATTTCGTAAAAACGCCTGTGTCCGTACTCTCAGTGAGGCGTGCTGTGTTCCTCACTTTTTCCAGGACGCTTGCGATTATCGCATCTGGCTGGCCAAATAAATCCTCCAGAGTGCGCATAATCCCCTCAACACAATGAGGGTCGCCGATCAAAGGGCGCACTGCTTCCCGAGCTGCCCCCTTTCTCTGCGGTTGTCAACCCACACAATTCCGTGGATTGCCTGAATTGCGTTTTGAATGAACGCCATTCCATTGGGTCGCCCGAAAATTCAGCCAGGTCCTTTGCGTTGGATTGCCGCGCTATCATAGCCGACACTCGTGGCTCATCCTGGCTGAGCGGATACCGCGGGCTTTCAGGTGAACGCGTTGACCGGACCGCTTCTGTAACAGCGGACGTGAGCCGTTCAAATTGCGCTTGTTGCGACCGCATCCAGTCGCCCAAGCTCGGATTATCGGTCCCGGCAGGAGCCTCTTGATGACAAGTTGTAGGTGCATTCATGCGCGCCGGGTCTTCTATGGCGATGTCGTCCGCCGAGACACTCGCAGCGGTAATAGGCGCCGCTACGTCGGTTGCCGCGGCGCCTGCGGCGGGCGCTCCTGCGCCCCCCGCCGCGGGGTCCCTTCCCGCCGCTGCAAGTGTCAAAGCCCTCGTAAACATCTCTTCTTGGCGCATCTGCATTTCATCTAGCTGCCTCCTGTATTGCCGGTCCTTGTGGCGTAGCTCCCTGCGCAGCCTCCTTATATCTGCACTCGAGCTAGCCGCGTCAGTAGGTGACGCCGCCTGATCCTCAGCTCCCGACTGCCGGTCCGATTCACCTCCCGATGACGCTTCGCGACGGGAGGCATCGTCTTCGTCGGCGGGTAATTCGCGATTCGAATTCGATCTTAACGAGCGCGACATTTTTCTCTAAAATATTATTATTATTAATTTTTCACAAAAAAAATATAAAAATTCGGTTCCCGACGAAGCACAAAATTACTGAATTTAAAATTAAAAAACCGAAACAACGGAAATCCGGCTCGAAGGACCACGAAATGGTACGCACAGGGCCATACCAAGTTCGAAAAACTATTTAAAAATTCCCAAAATATTTTAAAACCCGAGCGGCTAAAAAACCGAATTTAAAAATAGCTTAATATAGGGTGGGTCTCCGTGTTACGGTGGGAGAAATTCAGTAGAAATTTATAATATTTTAAGCACAAAGGTAAATTAGAAAGCAACAACAAAAAACACTTTTTCGGGAATTTAAATTAAAAATAAAAGACACTTTATTTTGCAAAAAACGATTCCGCGGACCGGCAGCGTAACAAGGTAAAAGTAATATCGGCGAACTGAGGATGCTGAGTCTGCGGAATCTTCCTTTATTTATACTTAAAATCTAGACACAGCGGGAAATCAACGGTCAAAATGGGATTAGTAAGGGAGGGGAGAGACATCTCGAGAATACCCAGTGGCGGATGGTGGTCAGCGCAGCATTCCCGAGCGGTATGATCCGCGCCGGCCCATCCTCTAAAAGGACTATTTTGCCCGCCTAGCCAAATTATCTCCCGAACGGGGAGGTGTACATATGTAAATGTTACGTCAAATTGAACGCCTGGCACATCCGCATGTGAATTTAATTAGTACCAATGTGTCCGGATGTGTCGGCGTTCATAAATCGCCTCAAAAAAGGCCGATTCCTATCTCTCGATGTATCTCCTTCCAAACTAATCCGATTCTTTATTTTATAACGAATTCTGACAGGAAATGACATGCCAGGTTTTGTGCACTTTTTCTGAGTTTATCTCGTGAACTTTCTGATTTTACGGCGTTGCAAACTTTCCACGCGCCGCGTACGTCTGGTCCATAAACCAGCGGCCCCCGCCAGGCGCCGGCTTGTCGCGTTCAAACGTCGGCCTACCTGACCCCCGCCAGGCGCCGGCTTGTCGCGTTCAAACGTCGGCCTGCCTGATCATTTTAACGGCCTTTCAAATCTGCTGCGCAGTTATCTGAAAACTGGCAAAAAACATATTTTTGCTATTTAATTTAATCCGCGAGATCGGCCGTCATCCTCCACAGTGAGATACGTTTATTTCCGAATCTCGCGGATGTCCTAATAATGCACAAAACCTTATATCTCCAGTCAGGATTCGTCAGTAATAAGACCGCTAATTCCACTCACTTTATTTACAACAAAAAATTACAAATTACATATAGAATAAAATTACAAAAAATTCTTAAAACTATTCAAGTTGTCGAGGCCTCGACGCGAGTATAAGAAATATTATAAACTAAATACATAAATGTTCAAAAAATAAACCTTATGGTAACAATTACACATACACACACACGGCCATATATTGTTATTTTTATTAAATTTAAAAAATTCAATTTTATGCCGCTGGATTGATCGTGTGCGAAACAAAATGAATAAAATAAATTAATCAAATAAAATAATAAAATTTAATCAGGTCTGACCCAAATTTTGCAGACTTCTTCTTTATGAACCGACATGTAAAAGTACGTCATTTTTGACAGATTACAGTTAGTTCTTATTAATTATATTAATAATAATGTCACCGCAAAATCACTTTTCTCTAATTGTAGAAGAAAAAGTAATGTCTTTACTTCCTTTCTTTTAACTCGTGGCGTCTGCTTGCTTGTTTACTTGACGAAAAAACTTTGGATCGATTTTTAACCCTTTTCCCGTGATCCAATCGAGCTGAAACTTTGCAAGCAGACTCGTGGCGACGATCAAGAAGATCTATCAAATTTTCCTTAAAAAAATAATTATAGTATAATTTTGGATTTTTCAAATTTTTGATGGTTTTTTACAACTTACTAAGTTGTATGAAAATATTTCAACGCGTCTGGTAGACACGGAACCTGAACAGTATAATTTTGTATTTTTGTAAAAATTTTATTACTCCCTTTCGTAGCGTCGCCCGACCGAAGCCCAACGCGTAGGTTAAGCGCCAAACCAGTTTCTACTAGTAAATGAGGAAGGGAGTATAATAAAAACTTGGTTTATATGGGTTACTTTTTTCAATTAGTAATTTTTCTCCATAATCTATACTAATATTATAAAGAGGAAAGATTTGATTGTGTGTTTTAATTGAATAGGCTTAAAAACTACTGGACCGATTTGAAAAATTCTTTCTCATTCAGAATCCTACATTATCCCTGATGAACATAGACTATAGAATATTTTCAAAAATATTAGGGATCCGTAACACAACGATGATAATGTAATCCAACGTGTGAAAAATTACGAAAAAAAAACCTAATATTGCGTACGCTGCGGAAATTATTGCCAATAGAGCAAAGTAATGTACTACAGTTTTATAGAGGACATTAATATCTACAAAAAAGTCTACGATACCAGATATCTAAGTATCACAGTTATGTTACAATAACTTATGTTAACATTAGATGGAAACATTGTTTTTTAGAGAACAGCGGACCCTTTGTTTTCCCTCACAAACTTATTTTTTACTTAATCCTTGACCGGTGCAACGCCGGGTACGACCAGATAGTAAAATATAATCTTGTGTATAAACATAAATTCCAGGTAAAAATTACAGTCTTTTGACGCGCCGTCAGGTATCCTGTCTCTGGTACATCCGATCCGGGCCAAATTTTGAACTGTTATGACAAACTTGAGATGCCAGGGAGCACTTGTGAATTTCCCGAGCGCGCCTCCTCCCGGAACATTCCTGGACCCGCCGGCTGGATGCTGCAGGAATTTCAGTCACGGCGGATCAAAGGGATTTTTGCGACCCTGAAACGATCACTTTGTCTTTATTATACGGCGGCATTTCGCAAATTTTATTAATAGCCGTACTTAGAAAATGGCGTCGCGTCTTGATACGGCGGATTTTTTGGCAAAACGTAAATTTATAGTGGTCTAACATTAAATTATTAGAATACCTCGTGCGAACCATGTTAGAAAACGTTTCATTATAATTGTGTGATGCACGCATTGATCCCATTTTCTTTCCACTACTCTACGCAATTTCCTCTGGAAATATTTAAGCATTCAAGTCTCCATTTTTATCTGTTGAGCACAGAGTGTTTCTATGGGGTGGCCCATCGGATACGCCGGATTTAAATGTGCCTCAATTATTTTTTATTTATTTATTTATTTATTTATTTATTTATTTATTTCATTTCTTTACTTTTACATTTGTTTGAGTTAATTGTTGTGTTGCACGTTGAATTATTGTGATGCACGCATTGATCCCATTTTCTATCCACTACTCTCTGCAATTTCCTCTAGAAATATTTAAGCATTCAAGTCTCCATTTTTATCTGTTGAGCACGGAGTGTTTCTATAGGGTGGCCCATCGGATACGCCGGATTTAAATGTGCCACAATTATTTTTATTTTATTTATTTATTTATTTCATTTCTTTACTTTTACATTTGTTTGAGTTAAATTATACTATGCCTGTCTCACTAGAGAGCTCTGTGTTGAGACAGGACAGGAGTTTTATACTATATTTGGTAAGCTTGATGTTTGACATTTGTCATCTACTGCCATTGATGATATTATAAATGGATCGCTAAAAGAATAACATTTTTTTATTGTTAAAACATTTGGCAGATGATTTTTTGTTTCAGCGTGTTTGCGAAGTGATCAGGGTGATTATGCACATCTGACAAAACATAATCACGTCTGATGCGTGTATGCTGTGAACGCTGGAGGCGTATACTTATGTACATGGTGCGCTGTGAAGATGTATGACAAGGCAGAGCGGAATGTGATACGAGAGGAAATGAAAGAAGTACTTACACTTAACTCGTCGGTTTTTAGCGGGACGCAGAATTTACATGTTGCGACATTATACTAGGAGCGAATTACAGAGTGGCACCGCGGGCGCAGGTCGGCGAGAGAATGGCGTGGTACGTGGTCGGTACTTTACAGGTGGATTTCCTCGAGCGCGATTGGTCCATGTGGCACGCTCGAGGGACTAGAGTCCGGGAAGGCCTAGCTCACCACAAAAATTTTACATATTTTTCAAAAATAATGCTGAGACCACTGGAATTCTTGATATAGGTACATATTTCAATTAATGGGTCCACCATTCGTAGATTAATTTAAAAAATCGAGGAAACTGGTTTGGTTATGAATAACCGCGAGCTCATCCTATGCGGTCAGCTGAAGATACTGCAACCGTGAGTGAAAATATCGATGAGTATCCAGGAACAGCAACAGTTTGTCGTCCTCAACAATTGAACATTAGCAGAACCAGTTTACAAGGAATTCTCACTAAAGACCTTCACCTCCATCCTTATTCTTTCCAACCCCGGGAAAGAAGAAAATGTCCAATCTCCGCGACTAACAAACTCTTCCCGGTTTGTTCAGCTGGAATTCAAAACGACCGATTCTTAAATTGTTCGAGACGAGGAATGAAAACACGAAATGATTCTATAATTCAGGCGACAAAAGGAGAATTCTTCGAATTAATAGCCTTATCAATAGAATATAAAATTACATGCAGCCACGATGAAAAAATGTTTCGAAAGAGAACTATTTCTCTGAAAATTTTTCATTAATGCCAGTAACCTTTATTTTTCTAAAACAAAACAAAAAATTTCATCTTTACATGCTCCGAATTATTCAAATTCTTTTCAATATTTCTTTTAAATTATGCATTGTCGAGTTCTTACTCGCACGAAATAATAAATAAAACATATAATTTTTATGAATCCATAAACAAATTTACAAATATGAAACCATTTAAAGTTTTAAGACTTTTAAATATTGCATTGCCAAATCATTCGATCGATATTTTTGAAGAAACAATCCTTATGTGACTTGACCTGCGATACAATTTATTCCTTTGAGGTTTTGTAAACTCTACTGTCTATGCTAGCAAACCACAAATAATTCCTAAACTGAAAATAGTAATCTAACGCGCTTTTGCTGAAATTGAGCAAACTGGCTTGCAAACAATCTTTAAAATTTTTATCAAATGGGTCAGAGAATGCACACACAGCCGCGGCGGAAATTTGGTTAACACCATAATAATTAATCTCATATCTACTTTATAAAATTAACAAAATTTGCCCAATTCAATACTTATTTCGTGCATTCCATATTGAAATTAAATCCGGCATATCGGACGGACCGCCCTATATCTATGAGACTATCAAGAAAGTAATTTACATAGAATATTAAAAATTCACTCGCTTATAGTTTGAAGTTTTAAAAATAATTCTGCGGATGAAAAGAACAACCAAATGAGTCAATTATAAAAATAAATCTGTGGGTGAAAAGAACAACTAAATTAGTCAATTATTATTTTGACAATGAGTATTTTTTAATTAACTGCACCGTTTGCTTATTACGAATTATTATCTGCAATTTTTTACAGAAAGAAATGAAAATTATTTTCATACTGATCTAAAAAATACAAAAAAAAAAATTCGGTGTGCTATATTTATTTTACATCGTTCAACAAGAAAATGACTCATTTTTCATATCAATGGACCCTGGTGGCATGATTGTCTGTAGCTGCATGCGTCTCTATGAGATCTATTATATACATATATCGATATTTTTTAATAGAGATGCTACCATAAAATGCGTATCGCACCAATATTCTTACTATTTTTAAATTAAGCTAAATGCTTATGCTATGAAAATAAGACTAACATGCTAGTATCCTGGATTGGGGCTCGAACCAGTGACCACTGGTCACCAGGCAAAATTTTTAAGCCACTCAATCATTAATAGTAATTTTTCTTTTCCTTCTTGCAGCGACACAGACCACTAAAATATATATATACATAAACTTACAGATATTTGAGTTAAGTAAGTTAAATAAAATCATTACTGTGTTCTTGAAAAATTTTAACATAAAAACTATGCCATAAAAACCAAGTTTTTATTATACTCCCTTTCTCATTGAAACAGGTTTCGCACCTACACCACGCGTCGGGTTCGAAAATTAAACAATATTTAAATCGTTAAAATTTCGAAAAATCCAAAATTATACTATAATTATTCAATTTTTTTAAACAAAATTTTGTTAGATCATCTTTATTCTGACCATGAGTCTGCCTGCAAAGTTTCAGCTCGATTGGATCACGGGAAAAGGGTTAAAAATCGATCTAAAGTTTTTTCGTCAGACAAGCAAGCAGTCAGACGCCACGAGTTAAAAGAAAGGGAGTAAAAATCGTTCAAATTTGATACTCCTACAGTCTTTTGGTCTTTTCTGGTGCTGTTTTTAGTTGCGGAGACCTTTTTTCACCTGTCGACAATGCGGTGTGCTCGAGGCTCGCGGTTCCTCTCACTTGTCAGCGTTTGGGCGGCAAATTCGCTCGAAGAAGTAAAATGGCCGCCCGCCTCCCTCCCCGAGCACTGCAAACACGTAATCAATCACCAGGCAGAAAGGAGCTGTCATCACTATCCCCGGAATGGCATCCATTTAAAATTGAACATTCTCCATCGCCGGGGCCGCCTGTACTTCTTCACATCTCCTTTAGATTTCTCATTTCAGATATTGACGCGAGATGGGGTAGACGCGGACAGTACGCGTCAAAATGCTTTATTTTATAAACAACGACAAGATACTTTGTGCGTTTTTTAAAGCCATGTATTCACTAGGGGACAAATTGCCCGAGCAAGCTCACTGCAACATTACGCGGAGCGTCAGTACCACGTGGTATGTTTACAAGTGAATACGCATGCGCTGTATCTGTCAAGATGACAGTGTGGGGAAACGAAATTGTTCTTGAACTCATCGACCTGTATCGATCGAAGATCGCGTAGAATGTCAGTCCTTCTTTCTCTTTGCAGTAAATAATTTCGCATTCTCCTCTTTTTTCTCCTTTTACGTTTCGATAAACTCGTTAACATAAACAAATACGCAGTTGTCATCATAACTTCATAGGGCGACATTTCCGCGACGTGTGGAAAACAATAATTATTTGCAAAAAGGACCTTGTTTTTAATAATATTCAATTTACTACAGTAAAACCTCGTTAATTTGAAATTGCGACCCAAAAAAACATTTCGAGTTGCGCGGAACCCCGTTTTCGCCAAATGAGATACCGCAGCTGTCATTACAACCTCATCGGGTGACATTTCCGCGACAAGATATGCGAGTCCCGGTGTGTACACGTCAAATGACCGCGTCATTGTCCCCGAAACATACTACATTATTTTTAGCATCTCGTTACAACATCTACAAACTCACTGTGCTCAAGGCACATATTGCACTGTGCTCAAGGCACATATTTATTATGGAATGATGTGTAGTTGTTGTATTATCGTAGTAGAATATATATTTTGATCGGATTATTATTAGGCTGTCAATTTGAGATTTAACAACTTTGTATATAAATAATATTATGTCTATTAATTCCCTTCGATCTGATAAACTAACTATACCAATAAATTAAGATAACTATACAGGAATCATTACCAGCTACAAAATCAATATATACTATGTCATGGGAATGACCATAGATGTCTTTGGCACAGTTAGAAATAGCATACAACTTTTAATAATTTGTTGCATTGTACTTCTCGTACAGGTCATAAGCCCTTAGCCAGCCTTTAAAGACTTCCATATACGTTTCTCAAGTAATTGGCTTCGTTTCTGTGAGAATCCTGAAATTTATATTATTTATCTTAATTAATAATTATCCCCCTGTGGACAAAATGATATTGTTATATTACGTCTATTAATTTCTTTCTATTTGACAAACCAAGTATATTGAATTCTTTCATAGAAATAATAATAAAATGTCGTAATTTCCCTGTGCGAAGTTTGTCCTGCATCTCCCCCAATATTACACGTCGTATGCGTGAGAAGATATTCTCAACCGTTATGTAATCTAAGCTTCGAGGTAGATATTTCGGAATACACGAGGCTTATTAAAGATTATTGTTGTTTTCATCATTTTCAAAAAGGTTAAGGAAATCATCCGTAATATATAATTCAAAGCCTGCCTGGTAACAAATGAAGCGCACATTTCACTCACAACGAATAAATTAATAGTGAAATCTTGCATTCTAAATGAGATCCAGAACATATAAAGTATTTTTTTATTAATTATATCAATTATTTATTAACATATTCTTACGCTAAATATTTTTTTGCACGTTGCTAGAGCAAGCCCTGTATAATAATAATTAGAAGAAACTTTTAATTAGGAGAGTGGGCTGATTTTTAAATAATAATGTATTATTTTTACTCCCTTTATATATTAACTCGTGCTTGTCTTCTTGTCTGACGAAAAAACTTTGGATCCATTTTAAACCCCTTTCCCGTGATCCAATCGAGCTGAAACTTTGCAAGCAGACTCGTGGCGACGATCAAGAAGATCTATCAAATTTTCGTTAAAAAAATTAATAAATTTTTGGATTTTTCAAATTTGGAATGGTTTTTTCATACAACTTATTAAGTTGTATGAAAATATTTCAACGCGTCAGGTAGACGCGAAACCTGATTATAGTATAATTTTGGATTTTTGGAATTTTTTTACTCCCTTTCGCAGCGTCGCCCGACCGAAGCCCAACGCGTAGGTTAAGCGAAAAAATTGTTTCAATTAGTAAATGAGAAAGGAAGTATAATAAAAACTTGGATTTTATGGGTTACTTTTTTTATGTACTTTGAACGTAGTATTCTGTTAGTGTCTCATTAATAACAAAATAAAAATTCTATTCTATTTAGAACAGTTATAAAACAAACGAAAAAAATGATTTGTTTCAACGATAAGAAGAATCGAAATCATAGGTCCATAGACACGTAGCTCATCTATTGCACAAGGTACCAAAGTAATTCTCATTTTGCACGAGTTTCGTCGGAAAGTTTCAAGAGTCATCCTCAACCTTCCTAATTGTCTTTCAATGCCCCTTCTTCTTCCTAGACTTTAAATGAGCGGGTCAAGTGCAGGGTTGTCAAAAACTCTGGCGAATCTTCGAATCAAATCTTGCACCTGGTCGAATCGTCGAATCTTAAGCTGCGCTATAAAACGTAGTGATATTGTTAGTTTTTATGATGCTAGTGGTAGTCGCCATCAGCATCTCTTTATTAATTTAATGCCTCTCAGGGCTTTAATATAAATACTGGTAAAGTAATACAAAATTGAACTATAAAACACAAGCCACGGAAGGTGTTAGCAGCACTATGCATGGACACAACCACCATGAATTACACAAAACATCTCCCAAGCCTCATCAACAGCTGACAGCGAGATCATGAAAGCCAGCACACAAAAACAACCGAGATGTTGGCAGCTTCCGAGAAGATAATTGGAAGGGCCTTCCATAAACGACTCCTTAATATTTAAATTTCACTTCTTTATATCCTAATAGATAAAGTCTAGCTATCCTTCAAAACACCTTTTAAAATATGTTTGAATTAAGTAATATTAGTGGCAAAAACTTCTAACTGCTCACATCTGTTTGCTACTCTAAGAAACTTTTGCAGTAGAGAATTTAATAAGTAATTAGTGACTGTTGTTTCCAAGCCAAAACCTTCATGACTTCCAGTTTCTGGTATGCTGGCATTTAAAATTTTCCTTCTCTAATTATATTTCCCTTGATTATGGGAAGTTCTCATTATTATCTGGATATAATATAGAATTTGATGTTCTGTGATTTTCATTGTTTTATATACACATTTTCCTTCATTCTTTCATACAATAACATTATAATTTGTAACCATATCTTGTTGTTATTCCCCCGTTACTGATAATACCGTGAAAAATTGTAGTGTAAGAAAATAATTCATATTTTATAAGAATATAATACTGATAATAACAAATGTTTGGTATTTGTATTTAAAGGCGTTTGACCACGAATCTGGCATTTACGTCACGACCCCCCTCCACTCTTCATCATTCCTCGCCCTTGCCGTAATAGACAAAAACTACCTGCCAAGTAGTGAAGTGTCGTTTTGTCGCCATAAATATCAAATTGATTCTCAAATCAACCATTTGGGAAAATTGTTGTCATGCTATCGCAACAGCGTTTTTTTGAGTGCTCACATTGGAAGACCAGTGTTGTGATCATCGGACACGTTTTTCTTTCATTTTCTCAAACCTGAAGGAAGGAACATTCTCCGTAGCGGTTAGTCAACCATCTCATCTTTCCATCCCCTAAATTACAGTCCACAATCGTTCCTGTATTCCTCCGGCCTTAGTCCACGTTTTTTACAACCCTCTATTCCTCATTCCCGGCAATTTGCGTCGGGAACAACTACATTTATGAATTGTTAAATTAATTATTTATTTATTTTTAAAAGAAAAAAAATGTCACTCTTTTAAATTAAATTATGTTTAATCGGGGGTTTCCCGAAAATGTTCAAAATAGAAAGAAACAAATAGCGAATTTGAAATTAATTTTCGAAATTTTTTACAAAAGATCCAGGAATTGAATGTATATAAATTCTTATAAAATATATAAATGTTTAACTAATAATAATATACTGAATACGAGCAGTATGACACATATTTAGTTGATTATCCCGTGTTTTAATATCAACAAAATATTTAATGTCCCTAACCTAATACTGCCAGACGACACAAACAAACCACGAATTTGCGATAATTTGATTTGCCGTGAAAGTTACATTTTTATTGACATTTTGTGTAAATTTGAAGAAAATAGTGTAGAATTAATAGAAACGGTGAGTTTATTTATATTGTGAAGTGCTTTAATGGAAGGAAGAATTTGTTTACATTTTAGATCGAGTGTTTACAACTAAGACATGAAAATAGATAGGTATGTTCGTTTTTCGTGTTACAGCTGGTTTACTTATAATTTTTTATTTAATTATCTAGATAAGACTGTCAAAACATATTTCTATTTCAAAAATATTTTTTTGTGTATTGCCTACGCCCACTTAACCCCTAAATTAATATAAAGCATCCCAGGGCCGCCATGTCAGGGACTAATAGTGAAATCTGGGGTGAGATGGGCGCGTCTGGAAGCACTTAAGCCCGCCGGCCCTGCTTAAGGAGAGCCGAGGGTCGGCACTCAGGAGAAACTTTGCCCACTATTTTAACCTTAAAATTGCATTTTTAATCCAACCCCCCCCCCCCTCCCCTTCCAACCCTTGAGGCGGCTTGAGGAGGCTGAGTGCAGATGTGAGGGCTAACTATTACTGAGGTTTTACAAGATTTTCAAATGATAAAAGGTTTAAGCGGCAAAATTCACCCCATGTCATTTTGTACCAAAGTGTAAATCGCTTATTGTGATCACTTAGGGCTTGTAATTGCCGGTAGTGGTAAAATGAAATTTATTTCCAAATAAAAATATTGTACAATTTATTTATTTATATATCTTCATCTTGATACATGTCATAGGAAAGGAGCCGTTCATCTCACTAGTAAGAACCTGTGCCGAGATGTGCAGCTGGAAATATAGTGAGAACGAAATAATATAAATATTTAAAAAAATACTACTTAACTATAAAGTTAATCAATTGATTGATGATATAAATATAAAATGTTGATAGTAAAAATAGTAGACATTATATGTGGGGTACAAAAGCAAAGGCAGCAATATCCAAAAAATTTAAGAATGCAGTCATCAAGGATTACTACAATTAAGAATGTACTGAATTCTATATTTTATGTGTCTATTCTTTTCACAATTATGTTTCCTATAAATTTATAAGCTATATTTCCTATAAAATCTCAAATTCAGTATTATAAATTAGTAATCCTCGACGACTGCACTCAATTTTTTTTTGGATACTGTTACCGTTGCTTTTATATCCCACATATAATAAAAAAGCAATAATGAAAAAAAAGTTTATAATATATATAATATATATATATATTAATATTTTTATATCTATATATGTAATCATATGTATGGATAGTAACAACGTGTAGATATTATTGAATATCAAAATTAAAAAGAATATACATAAAAAATTATATGCATGTTCGCGTATATTAAAGTGATGAAAAAATACAGTTGTATAAGAAATAAATTAATTATGCCCTTTTTTAAGCGGTTGGGTATTTGTGCAAATGCAGGTGACAATGAGTGGAGTAGCTTGTAGGTCTTGTGGTTAGGACACTCGCCTCGTGATCCAAAGATCGCGGGTTCGAACCTCACTCCAGACTAGCAAGTTAGTCCTATTTTCATAGCACAAGATTCATAGTAAGAATATTGATGTGACACGTATTCCGTGTTCGCATCTCTATTTTAAAAAAAATGATGTCTTCACGAATAATTTTGTAATGTTTGTGTTGTATGCTTAAAACTAAACAACACAAACTTAACAAAATAAAAAAAGTAACCCATAAAAACCAAGTTTTTATTATACTCCCTTTCTTTGTGAAATATAATAACAATTAAAGATGAATTAAAACATATAACATAACACTAAACTTAACTTAAAGTAATTTAATATATTTATAAAATGTCAGATGTTTTGAGCTTTGATAAGACACTTTATGCTTTGTGTAGTGAAGTACCTATTATGTATACCGACGGAGTAATTCAAATTTAAAAAATATTCCGTGACGTTATCGGGCCGCCGTTGCTAATAATCAAACTTTTGTAATGATTCCAATTTGAAAAAACTATTAAAAATTTGAAAAATCCAAAATTATACTTTAATTATTATTATTTTTTAACGAAAATTTGATATATCTTCTTGATCGTCGCCACGAGTCTGCTTGCAAAGTTTCAGCTCGATTGGATCACGGGAAAAGAGTCAAAAATCGATCCAAAGTTTTTTCGTGTCCTACATGCAATACATATTGTGTTGACCTTAATTTGGATGGTGATATTCTTGTAGATACCCTATCGTGATGCAAAAATTCACTCCTACACATCTTTTCTTTTGAGAATAACCTGAACCCGTTTAACACACTAATCAATTATTTAGATACATGTACTTTACATGTTCACATTACGTTAATACTCTAAAATATAGAATAAATATTAATATAATGTAAACATGTAAAAATAATAAGAGTTTTATATAAAAATGTATTGTTCTTTATGTATCATGTACCCATTTTTCTGTTAGTGTCTCTAATAAAAAATAAAATTAAAAAATGTAGAATCTCTATCCATAAAAGTTCTCTATAAATGGATAAAAAATCTAAAATACGCACGTACATTTAGTACATTTTTCTTGCATAGAAAAGAGAAAATGAAACAGTAAGCACATAAATCAATAACCATAATAGAACATTTCGAATTTTATCGCAATTATATTATGAAAAAAAGATTTTTTTTAAAAAAACACGCTTATGTTGAAATTTACTAAAAAAGTAAAAAATAAATTTTCGGCCAAAAAATGTTTGTGTCACTCACAAATAAAAGGTAGACGCTTACGATATTGATATAGATTACAGAATTCTGTTATTGATGGAGGAAAGCGCCCACGCTTTTATTTGGCCGAAATTTATTTTTTTACTTTGTAGTAAGTACATTTAAATATAAGCATGGTTTTATTTATTTTTAAACCATGCTTGCAAAATCAATTAGGTAGGAAATTAGCGCAATTTTTTGGTGAACTCCTTAACTTATTTCCCAAATAAACTTTGATTTATTCGATATGATGGATTAATTGATTAATTGAATTGATTCATGTATAGTCATCAAGAATACATCTGTGTGCAAAATTTCAGCATGATTGGACATTGAAAAGCGGGTGATTCATCGATTTTAAGATTCCATCCAGAAAAAGAGGTGACGCTATCTATATTACACCTATTACATTTTTAGAAGCTTTATATATATATCAACCTTGCACAGCTTGTTTCATATGTAAATTGTATATTTACTACCACCATCTGTGGCGAAAATTTGTCATGTTATATTACCTACATTAATCAATATAATAATATTTATCCTTAACATATTAATCTTAAATCAAGGTATATAATATGTCAATACATTTTGAGTTATCATGGGATAAATGGGGATTAAAATCTAGTATCGTGTTCTTAAAAAATTTTCACATATTCAAAATATTCTGATCATTATACAATTTACACACGACAATGACACCTACCAGAAACCGCCATTTTGTGATACAATAAATGCATGGCAACACTAGAGCTCTTCAGCGCAGTCAAGAACTTCTTAAAAGCTCTCAATTTAAAAACGCCGACATCGTATCGACTGCTTCCCGCCTCGGTAACCCGCCATTAAGGGGCAAACTACTTAAGATAATGAATTTACGATAGGTCATACATTAACAGTGGCAGCCATTTGCATTCCCCCTTTTAACAAAATGGAGGGCGATCACCGCGACCCAATCATGTTACCGTAAACTTACTTCACTTTTTCATCCCAATTTATATCTTTGACGTTTATTAGGAGAATGTTTTATAATACTCATTACTATACATAATTATCATTTGAATTTATATTTATCTCATTTTAATTCTTGAATAGGATAATTAGGTATATTAGAAGTCTCTTTTCCCCCAGTGCTTAAATCAAGAAATGAACACAGGAAAATAAAGATCACCCTCTACAAATCTATCATAAGAATAGTAGTGACATATGGGTGCGAAGCATGGACTATATATAACAGCAAGATCTTTGGAGATGCTGGACATATATGAGAAAAGAGTGCTACGCAAAATCATGGGACCCGTGAAAGATGGTGAAACTTGGAGAGTAAGGTACAACGACGAGATGATGCTGAGATGGGCGGGGCATGTGCAGCAGTGCTGTCGTCGCGGAGGGTCCATGTCCAGGAGGATCGTCGAGAGACATCAGGATGGAAGAAGAAGAGACTGTGCTGAGAAAACGAGATCAGAAGAGATGCGAACCAAATACTGCCGGTAACAGACTGGAGGACCGCAGCGGGAGACAGAAGGAGTTGGAGGCGAAGACTGATGAAGGTCAAGGCTCGTTATGTTCGCTCGCTATAGAACCATTGAAGAAGAAGAAGATATTAAAATGCGCATCTAAAACCTATATATAGCACGAATCTTTTCGGCGAAGGAACAATTGGCGAAAAGACATGCCGAGAGTGGTTTGTTCGCTTCAAAGTTGGTATCACAAGTGTCTACATCACCAGCTTTGAGGTTCTATCTTCGAATTTAGATGGCCAGGCCCTTCTGGCTGCTGTGGAAGAGGACCAAAAATGCACCTCAAAACACTGGACTTCGCTCCGCTCGGCAACACTCTGAATGATAGGTAATTGTATCTACGTCGTTTATATTTTTATTTCCTTATATAAACAGAATTTGTACGTATCTATATAAATAAAAATGTAAATGTTCGTTTGTTCAAAATCTTAAGTCTTCGAAAGTTTTTCACCGATTGTTTTGAAATTTTGACACAACATTGTATTCGATACCCGCGTGTTTTTATTTATGTCGAATAAAATGATAAAAATCTTGCAAAAATTGAAAAAAATCATTTTTTACAAGGTTTTTATCATTTTATTTAAGTTGTATTGAAGCAAATGATTTTTTCAAAATCGATATAGGTTACTGTAATGATAGTTCAACTTTTTGCAAAAATTAAGTCAGAAATATTGAAAAAAAATGGACACTTTGATATTGCATATCTCCATAACTATTGACATTAGTTCATGGTTGCTTGAACATTTTAGACTCATTACATAGTCAGGAATCTACCGGCCAAGTTTCTACTACTAGCTCTGGTACACCCTGTTTAAATAGAAGATCATTATTTGTAACAATATGTTTTCATTTTTAGTAAATATTACAGTACAATTTTAAAAAAAACGGCAGATAATTACTCTTTTTTTTTCAATTAATTCAGCAACATTGTATATTGACATTTTTAAATAAAATATTGATTTTATTATTTGTATATATCTACTTCTTTTATTTGATTAATTACACCAACATGTTTCAGAAAAACCTTTCCATAATTATACAACACCCTGACGATGGAAAGGTTTTTCTGAAACATGTTGGTGTAATTAATCAAATAAAAGAAGTAGATATATACAAATATGTAATATAATCAATATTTTTTATAATTACTCTGTCTATGTCTGGGGCGGCCCACTGGACGTCATCCCTCAGAAATCGCACTCAGTATTTTCCTAGGGATTCGGTCATCAGACATTCTTAGTACGTGCCCAAGCTACCTCGGCTGTGATTTTTCTATGAAGAGTAGCAGTGGTTCAATGTTTAGATCGTCTCGGATCGTCGAGTTTCTTATTCGATCCCATTTCGTAACCCTTGCCACTTCTCTCAAGTACTTCATTTACTATTAATCATCAATCTTATAGAATCGTGTAAATTTTATTGTGAAAAGTTAGACAAACAGGGGGTATTAAATTACAAACTGTTATGTTTTATATATTGAACAAGAATATTCTTTGTTGACACCACTAATTTGTTGAAAATACCAATATATTTCGGTGCCAATCGTCCAATGGGCCACTGAAGGGACCATTGGCCTCGAAGCATGTTGGTATTTTCAACAAATTAGGGGTATAAACAAAGTATATTCTTGTTAATTATATTAATAATTTTACCACAAAATATTTAGCATTTATTGAAGATGTTATCTTGCATTTAAAAATAGGATAACTTGCTGGTGTCCTGTTATTTTTCAAATGATCTTTCTATTTCTATGTTTTCTATATGTTATCTTACTGATTTGTTATTTTCCTTTATTTTATAATTTCTAATAAAGTGTGTTGTGTAGAGGAGGTACAGTGAATGGACTATTGCGGATCTCTCCGGGTCACGTCGCTATTTACACGACGTGACACGGAGATGGCCTTTAGAGTAAGAATCATGACCACTACACCAACAGGCTACTTGCCCTCGTACATGCTATTTATACTGGCCAACACTTAAGTTTGTGCTACCCTCCACCCCTTCGCATAGCCTATATATATATATATATCGGTGGCTCACGTCAAACCAAGTTTTGGTTAAGTGGAAACAGGGTATTAATATTGTTTGGCGTTCTTGGCAAAAGCTTTCATCTCAGCACCCACCCTCGCCCCGTCCCCTAAATGCTTTATTAGAAATGATGTTTTTAAATTAATTAGTTCCATCAATTAATCTTCATTGCACCTTAACGGGGCTGTAGCTAAATCAGGTTTTGTGTAGGCTTTTATTAAGGTAAGTAACAATGTTTCGCACTTAATTAATTTGGGTTATTTATTGTGATGAACGCGAAACCAATCTACACTAGTGTGGGATATTTCATTATTTATTAATTGCTACCGTAATTCATCCGTTTTATATCAACGTCTTGCTACACACTTTAGACTGTGTCAGCGGTATTGCAAATTAGATGAAGATGTATGAAAGAGAATAACTGCAGTAAAGTGGAAAGATTTTTTTTAAAAAACTAACCTATAAAAACCAAGTTTTTATTTTACTCCCTTGCTATGTAAATTAAGTTTACCATCATGTAATTAAATAATTGATCGACTGAAAATGAAACATATCTAGAAAAATATCATTGTCAAAAATCTCTAAAAATATCTCTTTATTTCCATTTGAATTTTCTTTTCGTTTTATTTCCTCTTACATTCCTTTTGGCGAATGAAAATCTTGACAATTAAAGACGAATTAAAACATATAACATAACACTAAACTTACCGTAATTCAATATATTTCTAAAATATCAGATGTTTTGAGCTTTGATAAGATACTTCATGCTTTGAAGATTAAATTCTAAAAACATTTGTCAGTCAATTTAAACAAGATTTTGATAGATTCAATCTTTGGGCGTTGGGCTTCGGTCGGGCGACGCTACGAAAGGGAGTAATAAAAAATTTCCAAAAATCCAAAATTATACTATAATCAGGTTTCGCGTCTACCAGACGTGTTGAAATATTTTCATACAACTTGAGTTGAGTCAAGTTGTATGAAAAAACCATATAAAATTTGAAAAATCCAAAAATTTACTTATTTTTTTTTAAGAAAATTTGACAGATCTTCTTGTTCGTCGCCACGAGTCTGCTTGCAAAGTTTCAGCTCGATTGGATCACGGGAAAGGGATTTAAAATGGATCCAAAGTTTTTTTGTCAGACAAGAAGACAAGTAGACGCCACGAATATAAAGGGAGTAAAAATAATAAAAATTGAAGAAATTATAAATGGATTTTTTATTTTCACGGCGCTTTATAGTCGGCCACTGATGAATCTCTTGCTAGAATATATTTTTTTTACTGATGAATAATTGATAATAAGATTTCAATTTATCCCAGTGTTAATAGAGAAACACTTGATTGATGAATTTACCAGTTTTTGTATTTGTACGAGAGATTATTCTTAATTTTTCTGTAAGCCCAATATACCTAAACGGAATTATGGATGCGTGATTTTTAAATAATAATATTATTGCATTTTGAAAAATGGTTCAGTTAGGTAATGAGAAAAAAAATGATTAACTAAGCGAGTAATTTACACAAAAACCATTACAACCCATAGGTACATATACATTATTTTTGATGAGGGGGGATAATTTCGAAGTCCTCTTGCCATGATCTAAATTATTACCTATTTGTGTCGAAATCTACCTAAAAATTTAAGCTTTCTTTTTCCTCTTCTTCTTCCTGTACACTATACGTTCAACAGACGTTGTCGTTTTATGCTGGCCCGTTATAGCTCTACAGTAGACTAGCCAAACCACTGTCTCAGGTTTTTCAGCCAGGATGTCCATCTTTTTCCAGGGCCCCGACTTACGGCAATCTTTCCCTGCATTGTGAGATGCAAGATCCTATACTCCTCTGGATGCCTCATCACATGTGTGAATATTAAAGTTGTCAGAATTTTATTGTTTTATTACTACTTACCATCACGCCGTTTCCCCGTGGGGGTAGGCAGAGAGTATAGAGCGCCACACTCTTCTGTCCTGACATACACCTCTCGCCTCATCCACATTTATACATCTTCGCATGCAAGCTCGCCGGTTGTTGAGGCTTCTAACGGAACCATCTTCCAGTATCTGGTTGATCTGGTCATGCCACGTCTTCCGCGGTCGCCCTCTCTTTCTGGCACCATCAACACTTGTATTATATATCTATCTTACCATTCTTTCCTCATTCATTCGCTCAACATGCCCAAACCATCTGAGCGACCCTTTTTTAATTCTGTTAATTATGCTAAGATCAGCTTTACATTCATTCCTAATATCTGGATTCTTTACTCTATCATAAATTGATTATATAATTATTTTATATTTTTTTATTCATCCGAACCATAACACATCATTCGTAACTCTGTCCATCCAGCTTATATTGAATATTCATCTGTAGACCCACATCTCGAATGCCTCGAGTCGCCGTAACAATCTTCGGTAAGCGTCCATGCTCAAATTCCATAAAATAACATCTTGAACACAGCAACTGACCGTTCGCATTCATACATAATGCAGAACATCTTTTTCATACGGATAAAGGTGTCATGAGCTTGCTCAATGCAGCATTTGATTTCAACAGAAGAATCCCATATTCTATTCACAGTTTAACTATACAATACTTTGTACCTTCTCAAATTTTGTTGTTGCAGGATTCTACTTTGGGCGCTCGAAAAAAAAGGCTATTTTTAATTTTTTATGAGATAATGAATAAAGATTAGTGATGCAACGAATACGAATACGAATATTCGTATTCGCCGAATAGTAGACATTTACCGAATATTCGTATTCGCCGAATATCATCACGAATGTTATTACGAATATTAAAAACAAACTATTTATAAGTGAACGCTACGTAAATTACGGTTTCACTGTGCACCGTGTATCCGAACACACCTCTATTATCGGGGATTCCCCTTATATTGAATTAATGGATTTGTTGAGATCTCAAATTATTTTTTCTATGGAACTCAAGCTGTCAATTGTTACTTATTTCTTGTTTCACAGCATAACATGAGTTCTTTCAGTTTTTTTCTAGTTTTTTTTGGTTTTTGAAAAGCTTAGGTACTCATTCCGTGTAGTTTTTGTTTTGTAATATGTATTGTTCGTTCCATTTTATTTCCGTTGTGTGTAAAAGTGTTAACACTTATAAAATAATTTAAAATTAAATCTAATAATATGACCTCTTGTAAGCGTGAAAAAAGTAATATTTGTTTTCGACCGCTGGGAATGTACAAACGGATAAAAGAAATGTTGTGCTTTTTTAACAAAAATTTGACGGTGGTAAATTTTAATTATTAATTAGTAAAAAAAGAACAGTGTTGTTTTTTTTATTATCTTCTTGAATTATTCGTATTCGCTGAATAGTAGGTTTGATATTCGTATTTGTATTCGTAAAAGTATTGAGAAAGAGCCTATAAGGATTAACAAATACACTCTTGAAGTACTCTAAAAAATATATATTTTATGCATTTTTAACATACAAAAACACCATTTAATTACAACGCCTCAATTATTAAGTAGGTGGGTCTGCGCTGGTGTTAAAGTTTCAAAAATGGGCCATCTATA
This sequence comes from Agrypnia vestita, assembly GCA_016648135.1. Taxonomy (NCBI): domain Eukaryota; kingdom Metazoa; phylum Arthropoda; class Insecta; order Trichoptera; family Phryganeidae; genus Agrypnia; species Agrypnia vestita. The sequence continues at coordinate 24,224 of JADDOH010007548.1, forward strand.
ACTAAAAAAAAATTAAATTTTTGATTCAATATATCACTAGCAACTGAACTACAATTTTTAATGTACATACAAAAATAACAAAATGGCGGCGAAAAAAAAGGAAAAAAAATGGCATGTTTTTGCCAAAAAAATAGTAAAAATCATTTTTTAAATAAGTCTCGTTCAGTCGATTGCTAGTGATATATTTAACGTAAAAAAATTTTTAAAAATCTGTTTTAGATGGGCTATTTTCGAAATTTACCCACCGAGGCGTTGTATTCAAATGGTGTTTTTGTATGTTTAAAGTGCATGATATATATATAAAAAAAATTAATGTATTTCAAGAGTGTATTTATTAAGCCTAATAAAACTTACATCAATGTCTTTATTCATAATGCCATAAAAATTCTTAAAAGTAGTATTTTTTCGAGAGCCCAAAGCAGAATCCTGCCTTAAGCAATATAAAGACTTCCATTGTCAACTGCGCTATTTTTGCTTGTGAGCATGGATATTGTTTCAGTAGTATTAGAGTCTAACCCTTCTCAAATTCTCACAGAATTCAATACTTGCGTTCTTCAAAGCGTTCTTTAGGGCATGCAAATTTACCGGAAAATTGCAATACCGGTAAATCGGTAAAACTCTGAATTCTATTTTGGTTTACATGTTATTATGAAGGTCTCAAAAAATTTATATTATGACAATATAATACGATATGAATCAAAAAAAATTTAAAAAATCATTTCAATGAAAACAAATTTGATATATGTATTTATATTTCACATATACAGGGTTACTGGTAAAACATTAATAACCTCACAGGACTATACTCCTGCTTTGATTACGAGTCGAAGCTGTTCAAGCTATCATGACTTAATATCAATAGTTATGGAGATATGCGACATCAAAGTTTGCATTTTTTTTTCAACATTTCTGACTTATTTTTGTAAAACGTTGGACTATTATTACAGTAACTAATATCAATTACGAAAAATTCATTCGTTTCAAAACAAGTAAAATAAAATTATTAAAACCCTGAAAAAATTCCAATTGGAATGTTTTCCAATTGGAATTCGAAGGTTTTTATTTTTTTATTTGACTTGTATTAAAGGGAATGAATTTTTCACATTCAATATAAGTTACTGTAATGATAGTCCAACGTTTTACAAAAAATAAGTCAGAAATATTGAAAAAAAATGCAAACTTTGGTGTCGCATATCTCCTTAACTATTGATATTAGGTCATAATTGCTTGAACATTTTGGACTCATAATCAAGGCAGGAGTATAGTCCTGCGAGGTTATTAATGTTTTACAAATAACCCTTTATAACTTATTATATTATACACAACGTTATCTAAAAAAACTTGACATTATCTTTCAATTGTTAATTATTAGAAAAAAGCATTACTAAATATATAATTAATACCTATTGGTCTTAATAAATTCGTTTTTTGGTTTTGATAAATAAAAACTATTTATTCATTTTAAAATAATACACGATACAGTAATAAAATATTAGGTTCTTACCTATGAAATAGCCGTTTCTAATACAGGCTAGTTTGAAGTTCGGTAACTTGCATTTGATTTTGAATTCCAAATTCAAATTGATATCATATTAAAGCTATGACATTAATTTTTCAAAATAAGTTATTCCTTTGTTTTCTCGCCGGTTATTTTTTTTTTTTGATATCGCTGTGTCTGCGACAATGAAGAAAATTAAAATCTGCGTTATTTTCGAATACGAGTTCCGTCGTGGCACTAATGCTGCGCAGACATACTGCACAACGGACCGTCTTTAAATAAAAGGAGCTTCGACTGGAAACTCTCCGTCACCCACCTTACTCGCCAGACCTTGCACCTACTGATTTCCAGTTTTTCTGAATTTAGATAATTTTTAGATGGGAAAAATTTCAACTCCGATGAGGCGGTGAGAAACGCTTTTAAAGAATTCATCGATTACCGTCCCCAGAATTTCTATATCAAAGGTATCAAAGAATTTCCATTGAAATAGTAAAATTGCATCGATAATAATGGCCAATACTTCGATTGATTAAATATATATATTTCATTTTAAAAAATGTTTGACTTTTTCTATATAAAATGGCAAAATTGTACATAAGGGCCTGATAAAAATATAGAGATTCTTTATAAATTACTTGCCCCACAGATTATAATATCACCATTTTCATAACTGATGAAATATCAGTGACGTAGTATTGAAAGAGTCAATGTATAGTGCAACACACATATATTAAATAATTCGGATGAATAATAATATTGTCTAGAGTTATCTTTACTGACGAGGTCTACATGAATAGAAAAACTAAAAAAATTAATTTCAATATAACAATTTATAATGTAAGAATGTATTGTACATATGCCATATATTAAATAAATAATAAATAAATAAAAAATTTATTCCACGTAACATCAAACTATACTGAAAAGTATTTCTCGAAAATCATAATAACCGCCTAGGGATGAATAATAATTAATAAATTACCGTAAGATTGAGTTGTGATTTGTGCGATGATTAGTCTCAGATCCCTAACGCACGTGCATTCCATGAAACTCCGGGTAAACGAATCATGTACATTTACAGACAGTAGGGTATGCCTACTGTCTGTAAATTTCGTCACTTGATATTGTTGTTTTAATTTTTTTTATATAATTTAACGGTAGAGTACTTAGAAATTTATTTAAAGGTTATGGAATTTTGTCATGTTTACCGTTAAACTAGTTTACCGAAAACCGGTAATAACCCCAGTGTTTCTATCTTATGAGACGGTACGCAACACTTGCTACCAGAGAAGAATATTTATAATATGTTAATTACACGACAATTTCTTTGACAACTATTCCGTATCTTCATTATCACGTCGCTAATGACGAGCTACCAGCGGGGCCCTCGGCCTCATGAATATTAACGGCTGGCACTCCTCGCGGGCCTGATGAAGGAAGAGGAGGCTCGACTATGGGGATAGAAGATCAGGGTCTGAGTGGAGGCTGGCGGCTCCCATCGACGGTCGCGGAATAGCGATTAAGTTATGGAGATTTGAATGGTACCCGAGTTCGAGAGCAGCTTCGAGAAGCTTCTTGACATAATTCAATGCACGCCTGATTGCGTACTGAAAAACAGATTTTTACGAACATTTTGAATTGAAATAGAAGGAAAATTACGTCACGGGATAAACGGGAGGAAAGTGCAACACTTAAAATTAATTATCGATTTAATTGGAGAAACATTCTTTAATTTACACCAATTTAGTAATACACAATAATACCACTCCTGAATAACTGATAAACTGAAGCATGTTGCTTTAATCACTCAGGTTCGCACCAGAAAACTTCTCGATTTCCGGTAGGTACTCTGGTGTTGTATCGCTGGTCAACCATTCTTGTCAATGTCGTTTTATCTGTGGTTTCCACTAAACGTCAAAATAAAACTATTTGCCTCGATATTTATTAAGACCTGTATATGTTCTAGAAGCTTCGCGATCATCCCAGACCTTTGTAGTAATTTAAAAATTAGTGCCGTAAAATTCTTGATTACGTACAATTCTTTCAGCTTTTACCTTTTTGCGACCTGTTTAATACTTCACCTGTCGATTAGAGATTCGGTCGATCTCTAAACTCGAGTAGCAAAATATAAAATATAAACTCATAATTAAACTCACGTAAAGATAACATAGATTATGTTTTTCTCAAAATTTAATGATCATTATTAAATTATCATATTTGTGCTGGCAATAGAAATTGTCCAGATCTAGCGACATTTCTGAAGTACTTAATTATAATATAATAAGATTTTTTTATTTATTTATTTAATTAATAATGTATATAATAATATTTTACCTATAAAATGTTAACAATTCTTTTTTTTATATGTATATACCTCACCAAAAAGAATTACGATTCTTGTGTGTGGTGGGAGATAACTACTTACAATCAATAGGTAGAATAATCTAATTAAATAACAGAAAGGTAATATGTGTACTATTATCTAATATATCAAAATCTTAATCAATAATACAATATTTAGAATAAGCAGTCAAAAGAGACCAAACTCAATCACAAAGTCAATTCTACAATAAATGAGAACCCATTCGGGTTCACTGAGTTAGATTATTTTTTTAGGTTAGATTAGATTAGACGATAGGCTTTTTAGATTAGATGATAGATTAGGGTTAGGTTCGATTAGATGACAGGCTGCCCACAAAATTAATTAAATTAAAAAAAAAACATTTTATTCAATTTTTTAAATTTGATTCGCGCGGCAATGTCGACGCGGCATTGTCGGGACTCTTTTGCGCGGCTTAGTCCTGCGTGGGTTTGCTGAAGTGCCGATGGCCCTATAAAGAGAAGAAGTAATAGTGTCCTACGTTTCTGTGGTTGGTATCGCCTGTACGTTGCAGTTTCTCGATGATCTGATACTTGCGCGAACTTACTTGAAGCCTTGCTTGAGAAACCAAGCAAACTTCATGCAAGCGCTTTATTTAGGCCACGTGCGCACAATATCAGAAATATTGCGTTTCATGCTAAGTGTTCCTTGACCATGTAAAGATATTTAACTCGAGGCCATCTATGGGACAAGGATTATGCTTTTATGAGGCCTTCGTAGTCCACCTTGTACGAACTCGGAGATTAAGGCACCGTCGTATGCCTTGTGAGTACGTCAAATCGTTATTTCGAATAAGATTTTTGTCTCTTTTAAGGCGGGACATTCACTGCAAATTCATATTTCGGCGTTTTTTTTTACGAAAATGTGGGTTTTTATTATATTATATCATATTCAAGAACACATTCATATTTGTGAAGTTGTAATTTTTCAGAACACAGTTCTGTGAAATTTTTAAAACCAAATTAATTAATCAATTAGAAAGACATGCAGTAAAATCTTATTCACGAAAGAATATTAGGTTACTACTGGGATTCGAACCCAGGTCTCCTCCTTTCCGGGGCCGGTGCTCTGTATCGACCTTATATGTATTTCTTATTTTTATTAATTGATTAACTTTTATTTTTGTCCATAGAGCAATCCACTTTTTTTGATACGGTAATTGAAATTACTTTACAATTCCACCGCTAGATGGACGCCAGAATTATTATTCATTTTATTTGGACATACATTTATACAACAGATATTATACAATATGTTTTTATCATTCAATTTTATCAGAATGCATATTCTAGACTGCAATTTTTTGGACAATAACTTAGATGGAACCTTTGTTCTTTTATAAAAGTGTCAAATTGAACATTATTTACAATAATTAAGAAAATACAAGCATTAACCGACAGGCCGCGACCAAAAAATCGCTTTTAATGTCCTAGGCGGAACAAAGTTTTAATGAACAGCAAAGTATCTTTGTGGCAATATTACTTATATAGCTATCATCACGGGTCATGGTTTTATGAGACAAATGAAAACACGGGAAATTAAGTGACAATAAATAAAATAATTAATTTATTATTTTAATTAATTAAGAGTCACATGACACGAATTAAATATGACACCAATCTTGAATTCACATTATTTCACAATTTATTACTCGTCTATTAGCTCATTATTAAACTGGGTAACACTTTAGAGAAATTTTTGTTCAATTATCACAAAAAAGTAGGCACTACACTTAAATATGTGACTTTCGCCACGGTTCGCCGCTAATATCGCATCGGTAGAAACGTTTAAACAACATCGAAGCGCCGCGGCCTGAACCCGCTATTTTTACGCAATCACTTTGGTTTTTCCAATCCTCGAGAACATTATTTTCATTTCTAGTGTTTAGGAGAAGGTTCCGGTCGCTTCTACGCTGTTCTAGGCATCTCTAGAATGTTGTAGATAATCCTAGAGTGCTGCAAGGTGTTCTGGAATATTCTATAATTCTATGATCCACAGTGACATATTACAAGGGATTTAGATAGTGGGCAATTCCTTACCATTTCGTTACACTCTTATTAAAATGATAATTTTGTCTTTTTACACAAAATAATAAACAGAACTATCGTTGTCTTCATCAATTACAATCTGCTTGCGTGTTCCATCCCGCGATACTAGAATTTAAGCTATTTTGCTTGGAAACTGCAGCCAAACTACTTTTTAAATTCTCCACTGCAAAGGTTTCCTAGACTAACAAACAAGTAAAAGCAGTTAGACTTTTTTGCCACTAATCTTATTAAATTTAAATATGTTTTTAAAAATATTTTGAAAGATAACTAAACTTCGTCAATTGAAACATAAAAAATAGACTTTAAATGTCGAGGAGTAGTTTGTATAAAATTCTTCGATTGTCTTCTCGGTATTTACCAATATCTTTGTTACATTTATGTGCTGGCTTTCATGGTCTCGGAGTCAAATTTGGTAATTTGACTCCGAGAATTTTTAAGAAGTGTTTTTTCGTAATATATAATAATTATACATATACTACTAACACCTGCCGTAGCTTATGTTAATGCTTAATATTGTAAAACCTTACCTATAACGAATGTGAAAGGCCTAAAGAGCATTAGATAAATAAAAAATAAAATAACACTTAGCATAAAACCACTATTTTCAATTTGATAAGACCATTTTTAAACATACGGATGGTTTAGCATTGAGCATTTAGTCCTTTAGTAGCTGATATATTTTTATACAATTAATAGAATAGATTTTTTTATAATTCTGCTATAATATTAAAATATTTCTCTTCTGGAAAAGACATGTTGAAGATATTTTAAGTATTTAGACTGGTGCTGACAGGCAACTTAAAATTTTCCTTAATTTCTTAAATAAACTCCATAAAAGGATTCAATTATCCATAGAAATTAAAAATTCTAGCATAAACTTCTTGAATTTAACATTTCAATGGTTAATTACATATAATTTCAATTTGACATATTTCGTAAAGATAGATATATATACATAAATATTCTTGTCATCCGGATTCTCAAAAATGACCAGCTTTTCATTCTATGCATTTTTTGTACCTGTATTACTTGCCAAAACCCCGCGAATTTTAATGTCATAATATCCTAACCTTCTTCCCTTCTATAGTGTACATCTATATAAAATATTTCAGATTTGATACTATAACGTGAGTTTGGAGGTCGCTGGCTCATCTTAGTGTATTAGGATCAAACACGATTTTTAGTGTCGTATATTTTAAGTCAATCTGCTGTGCGTGGAAGATAATTCCAAACATTTTACAGACTACTAGGTTACCCGCGAGATTTCGCATGCGTTGATTTTTTTGTAACTTTTAGTCATATTTTATCAATTTGTGTATTAACCTTGACATATAGCTGGATTTTTTAATAGAACTTTTTGAGTTCTACAACTTCTCTGTAGAAAGTATTTAAATATCTCTTACCGTTATGGCAGCAATCTTAAAAAAAGTAACCCATAAAAACCAAGTTTTTACAATACTCTCTTTCACATTTTTGGGTTTCGTGTCTACGTTGTGCGTCAGAATCTCTAAACAACTTGTATGAAAAAAACCATTAAAAATTTGAAAAATCCAAAATTGTACTATAATTATTTATTTTTTAAATGAAAATTTGATAGATCTTCTTGATCGTCGCCACGAGTCTACTTGCAAAGTTTCAGCTCGATTGGATCACGGGAAAAGGGTTAAAAGTCGATCCAAAGTTTTTTCGTCAAGCAAGCAGACGCCACGAGTTAAAATAAAGGGCATCGCTCGACCATTTTTTCGTCGACTTTAGTTGTAAAATATTTCACCACGAAAAGCCCTTTTATTTTAACGGCATAATATGTAGCCTATGTCCACCTGAAGGTCCATTTTAAATATTGTAAGGAAGAATTTTTGAAATCGGATGAGTAGTTTCTGAGATGACCTCCTACATCCATACCTACAAACATTTCCACTTTACATATTATAGTATAGATTAAACCTTATAGTGTTGTAGTGAAATCTGCTATTAACTCAAGAGTTAATCAATTTTTTAAAACCTCTAGCATTTAAATGGTTAATTATCTATTCCGAGTCTTACAGCGTTAACTTTACAATGGGATAAAATGATTTAATTATTCATTAATTTCATTTATTTTATTCCGGCCGGTTTCGAAACTATTGTATTTTCACCAGGTCGGGGAATCTCCTCTCCCTCTCCCGCTACGAGCGAAGCCACTGACTGACGGTTAATTCCCTTGCATATTTATTTTTTTTAATATTTCAGTGTACGTCCATCCCAAAGTAGAAACGTTAGTCGGTCAACTTTAAATTAAGCCAAACGTTTTAAACACAGGTAATTTAAAATTAAATACATTACTTATTTAAATTTTCAAACTGTCTGAAATGCTCAGCTGAAGAAGGAAACCTTCTATTTGACTAACATAATGAAGACCACGTGGCAAGAAGTTGTTAACTAAACATTCAATTCATTTTGAGATAATTAGACATTTGCATTTCGCCTTAGAAAAATATGTTTCATTGCTAATTCAAGATTAATTTTTATTGATTTATGTCACTAAAAGTAAAAAAAATGCATTTATGGACAAAAAAATAAAAATATACAAATTTTCCCTAAAAAATGTAGTCAACAGCCATTATTTCGCCTCTAGAACACATTTTTAATAGAATAACACCTTTTAAAAATTGGTAAAACACGAACATCAAACAACCCTTCAAATGCTATCCGTTTTTACCATCCATTATCCAAAATTACAAAATACCTGGCATGTTAATTAATAATACAAAACATGGTAGGTACCATTTAAAATTATTGAAAAATAATATTTAAATGCATATTATAATAGTCTTCAAATAAAAACAAATATATGACAGTACCTACCGCCAGAGTAAAATTTATGCTAAACATAAATATTCCAATCAAATTAAAAGGCAAGAACATGTTAATTTTAGAATGATGGCATGAACATGTTATTATTGAAGATAACGTGTTCTTCCCTGATTAGTAACTGATTTGGTTTTTACGAAAAAATGTAGTTAACATGTTCATCCCTACGATTTGAACGTGTTCTAATTATTTTTAAGTTCTGAATTTATTTCCAATAAAAAGAGCGTACAATATTTAGTTTAGACGGCTTATTAACTCATTTTTGACAAAAATGTTAGTTAACAACTTCTCGCCATGGCGTCTTCAAATATTTTCGATGTTTATATCGTTAACTTTAAGCTAATATGATTAACAACCAGATAAACTTTATGAATAGCCCGTTACGAATAGCCAGTGCAACTCTTACTGCCAATCTCAATCAAAATCTCAATACGTTTCCTTAGTATACGGTACTCAGCATAATAGCGAGTTAATATGACGGTTGATAGAATATTAATGAAATTCCCAAGCATCTCCAGCATACAGCAGTAATTATTCCAAGCGTGACGCGTAATTGTACCGAAACACAGCAAACTTACAAACAACACATTGTACGATTGACAATAGTCTACCGTTGACAAAACTGGATGCACGCGGCACTGCGCGAGTTAGGAAACTTGAAATAACACACAGCAAGCCCGCATTGTTGTTGTTGCTATTCCAACTAGACTTCAACAAGACTTGAAACTAATTTCGTCGACTGCGTCATGCGCCTCGAGAGCCTCCAGTTTGGAGGCGAGGAGGCTTCGCTCTCACCTGCAAAGGGCAAAAGAACCAACCCCTTGAGGCCAGCGTGATCTGACCTTTGCTGCTGCAGAATATATTTATTTATTTTCCAACGAACTCAATACAGCCGCGGGCGATTGGTATCTGATTCTTTGACGTAAGAAAGGAAACATATTTTGTTTTCATAATGTAACTAGCTGTACCCGGCTACGCGTTGCTGTGGCTCAGTCTTGTTAAATGAAAAATAAAGAAAAGAGAAAGCACACGTTTATAACATGTTTAATTTTTCAATGCTTGTGGGTATTCAATTTTGCTGCATTTCAAAAAGAGCATCTTTTTACCTGTCACAGATGTGACATCTGTATAATAGTAGGTATATAAAAACGTAGTAGGTATATAAAAACACGCGCCTATTTGAATACAACATTGAGCCAAAATTTCAAAGCCATTGGTGAAAAAATTTCAGAGACATACATTTTTATTTACATAGATAACTGAATTTTGTTCTAATGTCTTTTAAATATTTACATTTAAACATTATAACAACATCAGAGGCGTGTCGGCATGTGGCGTGTGTTGTGTAAGTTTCGCCTCTGTGGTATGTGTGAGATGGATTAGCAGAAGCAAAATGAGCGGATAGATACAGGGCGCAAATGATACTCACGCTTAACTGTTGTACTTTAATGTAGCAATTTACAGATGTGGTTGCGTACAAGAATTTCACTCGCCCCGGCCACCCTACAAATAGTAGGGTGGCTAGCGACATAATGGTCGGTACCTATGATAACCAGGACCAGGTTAGGCGCATCGAGCCCCGATTGGTGGATATCGGCTAAATGCGCGCGGCTAGAAACGCGACGGCTCTGGACCGCCACAGATGTATGAATGCGAATGAGATGAGAGTCATGTGTCAGGCAAGAAGAGTGTTACATTCCATCCTCTCTGCCTACCCTCGTGAAAAACGGCGTGATTTTAAGTTAGTTAGTTCGAGTACACGTATAATTAGCTAGGGAAATGTTGACGTTTACGTATGTAAACATTTTATCAAATAGACGTAGTTCTGCAGAAAACATCCAACCCAAAAAACGAGAAAATGCTTTCTAAAAATTTTAACCTATAAAAACGTAGTACATCGATTTATTTATTATTCAATATTGCATAGGACTCATAGTTGAGGTGTTGTTATTTGAAGAAAAGAGCTTTTATTAAGGAAAAATTTATTTATTAATTGAAAATTTTACATCTACAAAATTTCAAAATCTACGAAAAACAGAAATTGTTTTTTTTTATGTGGGTTTTATGTTCTATGGATTTGATAAAACATGAAATAAAAAGTATTATCTGACATGAAAAAATGTTCAATCTTTTAGATGTTATATCGCGTAGTAACAGTAGAATTAAAAAGTTGCACAATGCGGCCATACAACATAAATGTTACTAACCTATATTTTTTTTGCCAAGAATTTATAAATTTGTACACGCAGAAAACAGTCAAACAACTTTTTTTAGTTAAGGAGTTAATGGTGGTGCTCCCGATGTGAATAAGAAAAATTTGAATTAATAAAAAAATTATCATCTTGTGGGCTGGTCGCTTTCTGCGCAACTGCGTCCAAATAGCTTTGACAATTTTTTTTACATTAATCCAAAATTCGCTTTCACGAACGTGAATCCGTTTAGCGCCGTCAAATATGCGTGAAATGTTTACTGAAGTATTTTTCAGTGAGTTCGCGACTGTAAATAGACGCCTTTGAGCGTCCAAATCGCGCCATTCAGGCCTTCCCTTGCATTCCTTACAAACGCTCCGACGTCACTTCGCTTCGCGCGCGCCCGCTAGATGGCGCCCGCTCCCCGCGGGTAATATTGATATAAGAGTTAACATGACAAAGGATTTTATTATGCCGAGAGGGGAGGTTTACGCGGGAATCGTCTGCCTATCCCCCCCCCCCCAACTTCCCGACGTTTAGGGCGACTGAAAAATGGCAGCCTAGCTTTTTTAGGGTCCATGAATGTTTAATGAGGAATGCGGGCGAGACGAAAAAAGTAAGCATTGATGTCTCAGTCGGGACCCGCACCCCATGAACAGCCAGCAATGTGACATTACCAGCGATAACGGACTTTATTTTATTTTTCATTTCTGTATACATACGGCTATGAAACCTTTTTTATTTTTTAATTATATTATGATACATTAGCTTCCTCAGGAGAGAAAATTTTTAACGAAATTTTTATAATAAACACGCATATAAATGAAATAAAATAATTGTTTTAATATATTAAATAATAACGATCAAGCATAACTGTTTTTCACACTGCAAAGAACACTATATAAAAAAAATCCCACGAATAGGAATAAATTTTAAAAACATCAACAAAAATACTTAACTATAGAAGTTCATACACTAATTATAACGTCATCTACTCTTTTTATCTATAAACCATGAAAAACCACTCTATATTAGAGATGGGAAAGTTCGTTCAGTTGAGTGAACTGTTCGTTCATCGAGTCGTTCATGAAAGTGAACTGTTCATTCCCAATCGTTAATTTGTTCACCGAACACGTAAGAGTGACACGTCAGCGGGGGGGGGGGGGGGGGGTTGAATGTAAACGTCAGTAAGTACTTTATAGGTGATGAATATCCAAACACGCATCTGTTTTGCTTTATCTATGAATTCTCGCGATTGTCATTTGTCATCACAAACTTATTTCACACATTATTTGAAAAATCAAAGAGTCAAAGTTTCATACTGCCAGCAGGAAAAGCAAGTGAATTGTTTGATTTTTGATTATTTCACCAATTCATTTGCCTATTTTTGGTAAACAAAAATGAATAAAAAAGAATGAGGGTACATCTGCTTTAACGACCCGCACATTTTCTGTAAAAATGACTCTCTTAAATTGCATACTGAATATAGAAACCCCGAGTGAATAGTTAAAAATGGTTATCGCGGAACAGTTCAGTTGTAATTAAGCGAAGAAAAGAATTATACTGAGAAAACTAAATATGGGGATCTCTTAACAATCAGAATCCACATGGGACGGCATTCAACAAATATGTAAATAATAAAAAAAAAAAAAAAATCTGACTATTCACTTGGATTTTATTTTCGAGCTGGTGGATAAAAATTAAAATCTGTAATGGGAGTCACTTCGGGCAACGCTATCTCACAGTATTTGAAAAAGTAATGACTCAAAGTTCCATACAGCCAGCAGGAAAGATAAGTGAATAGTTTGATTTTTGAACAGTTCATCTATTCATTTGCATATTTTTGAAACGTACTGAAAGAAAAATGAAAAAAAAATAATGAGGATGCTTCTGCATTTATGACCCACATAATCTCTGTAAAAGTGGTTTTCTTAAATTCCATACTGACGGAAAAAATCCCAAGTGAATAGTTTTACGGCCGAACTGTTCAGTTTGACTTTTGCGACCTAAAAAAATTATATTGAGAAAACTGAGTATGGGGATCTCTTATCAATCAGAACCCGCATGAGACTGCATTCAACAAATTTGTAAAAAAAATTTTTTTGAAAAATATGACTATTCACTTGGATTTTATTTTCGACTTGAGAAATAAAAATTAAAAACTATAATGTGGGTCTCTTCGGGCAATCTCATAGTATTTGAAAAATTATGTGGATCTATGTGGATCTCTTATCAATCAGAACCCGCATGAGACTGCATTCAACAAATTTGTAAATAAAAAAAATTTGAAAAATATGACTATTCACTTGGATTTTATTTTCGACTCGAGAGATAAAAATAAAAAACTATAATGTGGGTCTCTTCGGGCAATCTCATAGTATTTGAAAAATTAACGATTGAATGTGTCATACAGCCAGCAGGAAAGACAAGTGAGTTGTTTGATTTTTTAACAGTTCACCTATTCATTTACACATTTTTGGTACTTACTGAATCAATTACGGTACTTCCGCATTTATGACCCTCATAATATCTGTAAAAGTGGTTTTCTTAAATTCCATACTGACGGAAAAAATTCCCAAGTGAATAGTTTTATGGCTTAACTGTTCAGTTTGACTTTTGCGACCTAAAAAAATTATATTGAGAAAACTGAGTATGGGGATCTCTTATCAATCAGAACCCGCATGAGACTGCATTCAACAAATTTGTAAATAAAAAAAATTTGAAAAATTCGACTATTCACTTGGATTTTATTTTCGACTTGAGAGATAAAAATAAAAAACTACAATGTGGGTCTCTTCGGGCAACGCTATCTCACAGTATTTGAAAAATTAACGACTGAATGTCCCATACAGCCAGCAGGAAAGACAAGTGAGTTGTTTGATTTTTGAACAGTTCACCTATTCATTTGCACATTTTTGGTACTTACTGAATCAAAAATGAATAAACAATAATGAGGGTACTTCCGCATTTATGACCCGCATAATATCTGTAAAAGTGGTTTTCTTAAATTCCACACTGACGGAAAAAATCCCAAGTGAATAGTTTTATGGCCGAACTGTTCAGTTTGACTTTTGCGACCTAAAAAAAATATATTGAGAAAACTAAATATGAGGATCTCTTATCAATCAGAACCCACATGAGACTGCATTCAACAAATTTGTAAATAAAAATAAATTGAAAAATCTATCTATCCACTTGGATTTAATTTTCGAGTTGGCAGATAAAAATGAAAATATACAATGGAGGTCTCTTCTTAAATACTATTTCACCACATTTAGAAAATTGACTACTCAATTTTTTTGTGAAAATGGGTCGTTTTATTGGTGGAAACGTCTTTTTTATTAATTAAATAACTCATTTTCGCAAAATAGTCTTTACTTAATTTTTGAATTTTTTAATTTATCAATTTATTTTCAATTAACTATTGATCGAACAACTCCATTGCCAACAATGGCGCCTTCAAAATATCAAAACCAAATCAAATATTTGTCTTTATTCTCAACCTAACAAGTTTTTATAATAAATGTCGACACTTGTCAAAATTGACGAGTGTACAATGTCATAAATTATTATAACATTGTACACTATTATTATTAAATGGTAAATTCTATTTACCGTTGTTTTTCGAAGGAAATTCACTTCTTTTCTAGACGAAGATGATACAGTAATATAAAAGATCAAATCTTTTTTTTACAATTTTAAATCAACAAATCAAGATACGAAAATAAATGTTTTTATTTTTATCTCTCAAGTCGAAAATAAAATCCAAGTGAATAGTCATATTTTTCAAAAAATTTTTTTTTACAAATTTGTTGAATGCAGTCTCATGCGGGTTCTGATTGATAAGAGATCCTCATATTTTGTTTTCTCAATATAATTTTTTTAGGTCGCAAAAGTCAAACTGAACAGTTCGGCCATAAAACTATTCACTTGGGTTTTTTTCCGTCATTATGGAATTTAAGAAAACCACTTTTACAGATATTATGCGGGTCATAAATGCGGAAGTACCCTCAATATTTCTTATTCATTTTTGATTCAGTAAGTACCAAAAATGTGTAAATGAATAGGTGAACTGTTAAAAAATCAAACAACTCACTTGTCTTTCCTGCTGGCTGTATGGGACATTCAGTCGTTAATTTTTCAAATACTGTGAGATAGCGTTGCCCGGAGAGACCCACATTATAGTTTTTTATTTTTATCTCTCAAGTCGAAAATAAAATCCAAGTGAATAGTCATATTTTTCAAATTTTTTTTATTTACAAATTTGTTGAATGCAGTCTCATGCGGGTTCTGATGATAAGAGATCCACATATTTAGTTTTCTCAATATATTTTTTTTAGGTCGAAAAAGTCAAAATGAACAGTTCGGCCATAAAACTATTCACTTGGGATTTTTTCCGTCAGTATGGAATTTAAGAAAAACACTTTTACAGATATTATGCGGGTTATAAATGCGGAAGTACCCTCATTATTATTTATTCATTTTTGATTCAGTAAGTACCAAAAATGTGCAAATGAATTGGCAACGGTTCAAAAATCAAACAATTCACTTGAGTTTCATTACTGACTGTGTGGATCTTTTATCAATTTTTCAAATGTTGTGAGTTAGTCCTACCCAGGGATATTCCCATTATTTATTTTCATTTTCAACTTCCAACTCGAATATGTTGGTTGAATAAGTGGATTGTTAGATTAATCTACTAAAAAGTTTAAATTTTTTATTTATTTTCAAATTTTATCAATGTTATCATATGGGGTTTCTAATTCTTCAGATCTCCATTTACATAGTTCTTATGATATTTTAGGGTCTGAAAACTCAACAAAACTAATTACCGGTTAAACTAGGAATTTTGATACTTCCAATGTTTATAGAATACTTTTTGGTCTTTTACATAGATAAAACGCTCTTCTTTTTAACGGAGATTCTTTTATTTTATCGTCGATTTTAATATACAAATATTCAAAAAAATCGGTGAATGGTTAGCTATTTTATAATTTAGTTGCGATTATTGAAGACTACGAAAAACAAAACATCAAGTACATTATGACAGATAAATCCATAGATAACATAATAATGATAAATCATATGCCATTATGAAGAAATTCACATGGTTATTTTTTTTTTAATTTATGGCAACTGAACTATTGAACGGTAAATCACTAAAAAGAACGTTACAATTCAGTCGTTCAGTAAAGTGAACTGTTCAAAAAGAACAGTTCGTTCATGAACGACCCATCTCTACTCTATATAACAATATTAAACTAGAATTTACACCATAAATGCCATCTCTCGAGTTATAATTATTGTATTTAGTGAAACAACGAAGACAATTTTTCAATTTTGCCGCCAGGTAAAAGTAACTAAGTGATTTGATGAGTTTTACCTTGACAGAATTATTGAAAAATTTCAAATGATGAGTTTAACCATTACATAACTTTGAGTAGAGAAGGAATATTCACTTTCAGATTTATTCCTGAGATAGAGATTGAAAAAATATGAATGTTGGTATTCACAACTCATTTTAGCCCAAAAGTGCACTTAGTGAGTTTTACCTCTAAGGGGACGATATAATTACACGATACACTTTTTATGATAAATTAGTAATAAGTTTTATCTAAATGATAAAATAAATTGTATAATAATAAAGATGGTAGATCCAGACATAAATAATTAATACAAGGGCCCAAAATTACAAAATTAAACAGTGTACTGTAAAAGTCCCTTATATACAGCTACTAAGTACTTCAATCTACCGAACTAAAAATTGTAACCGAACTAAACAAGTCAACTAAAAACAAAATAAAAAAATGGATAATCGAAACACAAGAACATCTGATATCCTTATAAATGTATGTTGTAATCATCATACAACTATCACTCGAGTCACTATTTTGTAAGCTAGGTAATAATATTAGTCACTAGGTACTAATTTATATTGTTTTTATTGAGTTTTAGTCGTGTGTTTCATTATTACACATGTCTAACTTTTCATCTCACGAACCTATGTGCAGGTATATGTATATATCTTTATAGGATTTAATATACTTATAACGTATGTAATATATATTATATTTTGTATATTTTCTTTTGGGATTTAATAAATATTTAAAAAAATAATAATAATAATATTCAAAACAAAATAAAGACTGTCGCTAATTAATAAATACAAGTTGGAATGAGTTCTAGATTAACAATTTTTTACATAACACACAATACACCCTTTATGATAAATTAATAATAAATTTAATAATATCTTGATGATGAAATAAATTGTAAAAAATATTCAGAACATAATAAAGATTGTCACAAATCAATATGTACAATTTAGAAAAGAGTTCTAGATTAATAAATTTTACGGCGAGTAAACGGGTTCCGAGGTCAACGCCGTGTGTCTATGACGAGTATGTATTACACGCTCAAGCGACCGTCAACCAAGTTTATCAGTATTTCAATTTAGAACTGAGCCTGTGTCATAAAGAACATATCAGGGTTGCCGTCTCTGCATGACATCTTATTAAAATGATTTATCATTCTAGGTAAAGGAAAGAAATAGACTAGAATGGTGTTATATATATGAAAACACAATAGCTACAAATAAATAATAAATTCACAGAAAAGAAAAATTCAAAAGAAAAAAAAGCGTCGATTAAAAGTATTTCCGGGAACAGAACATACAGGTTGTCTCGTAGCTAGTAGCAAAAACTTCGTGGGGTCTTCTTCATTCACTTTTGAATAGAAAATATTTTTTACACTTTATTTGAAATGTCGACAGTTAAGGAGATGAGCGAGATCATAGTACACTTTTTATCAATATTTCTGACTTATTTTCGGTTAAATGTTGGACGTTAGAAATTTATATGGAATGTTAAAAAATTATTCGCTTCAATACAAGTCAAACAGAATGAAAAAAAATTCCCAAAATATTTTCCATTTCTGGAATTAATCAAAACCGCCTATCTATTTATCGGTGAATTTTAATATATAATTTTTATTTCCAGGTTGGCAATGAAAATCTATGTTTTTTTTACTTTAGGATAATCCGAAAGCACATAAAAAATTAAAAGATAAATCAGACAATGTGGTTAATTTTACACAAAAGGTGCCTCACAAATCATAATTTTTCAGAATATGCTAATCATATTATAGAAAATAACTATACATTAAACAATACAAAAATACACATCCTACATAAACAGACATACGGCCTAAAACAAAATAATTTAGAAACACTTGAAATTCATAAAAACTTAAACACAACAAATAACATAATCAATAATCAAGTGCAACCCTTTACCTCACCCCTTCTTACAATGTTCCCGATCTCCCACCACCTAGATACCCCCTCCACTTCTAATGAGTCCACAACCCATATATCAGACAACGACTCCCACATACCTCACCTGAAGAAGGAAACGGAAGCGATCCTTCTTGGAGGCCAATAATTGTGTTCTTGAAAAAATTTAACGTAAGTACTCAAAAATTCCGATGGTTTTGCTTGTTGGAAGAGCTACAGCTATGCTGAACAATATCGCTTTGGACTTTGATGTGTTCCATACCTCTGAGAGAGTTTTCCGAAGCAGGATTCTCCTACACATTTGACATGAATATGTACGTTAATTAAAACATTTCATAAATTCTTAATTTATAACATTTACGACTTGAATGTACTTTTGTTATGTAAATGTTATATACAAATTTTTTTTTTTTTTATTTATTTATTTATTTTTTTATTTATTAGAGACACTAACAGGATAATGGGTACATGACACTCAGATAATAAACATTGTAGTGAAGACTATGCCCATTATCCCAATTACAAGTGTCTTCGGCATGCTCTAGTAACATGTATTTTTGTAATTAATTATATTTCACATGTACATTTATGTATATTATATATTTGTGTTTGAGTGTAGTGCGATTAGTATTTAATGATCTATAGGTTCATGTCGTCGTTTAGAAAATGGATGTTGTGTATGAGTGAGTTTTTGAACGAAGATAACGTGTCTGCAAGAATATCAGCATCAATGTTAGGGTCGGCACAATACAAATTATATGTGCGACACAACCTTGTAATGGGAGAAAAGTAACCGACATTATTAGTGTGCTGACTTATTCTGAAGAACTCAGGGTTTCTTATACGGGGTTTAACATGCAAATTTATATCAGATAGACAGAGAGAATCAATAGCTCCGCTGAGAATCTTGTGTAGCATAATGAGATCGGATATTTTTCGTCGGGACTCAAGTTTGTGCATCTTGAAAAAGGCAAGTCGATCTTCGTAGCTGTTGAAATTGAAAAATATTGTTTAATAAATATAAATCGATTTTAAAAAAAACGCCTTTTGGAGGCAAGAAGTCTTTGTGCGAAAATTTTTCACGTCTTATTTTCATCCGCCATATAGTTGGCTAATTGTTGCGCTCCATATCTGTGGTCGGCCCGCTTACAGAGCGGAAATTAAAGAAAAAAAATGTCACGTTTTATTATTTATCAAAATCTCCAACTTTCGCGGCGAGGAGGGGTGGGTTGTGGGGGTAGTCGGGGAAAAGTGATAGGGTAGTGGAAACCTGAAATATTTTTCACTTTTTATAAATAGGATCCCGGCTGAAATCAGAGCAGGGGTGCTCCCGTCTTCTTGCGGAGGCTCTGCGGGTACGGCGAAGGCTTTTAACTTTTTTTAAAAGACTTTCCAGCAGCGAGCCGCCTCCGCTCCCGCAAAATGTAAGCGATGTTCCGGTAAAAATGAAACTTAATTTTTGTGACGTCGTTAGAAAATGTGGAGAAAAAACAAATCATTTTGTGATGTTCGCGTTATGCGTCAGACGCTCTCTTGAAACCCTTGCTCACGGGACAGCATGAACATCAGAGATTTATTTGAGATAAATCTCTGTGCTGTATGCACGCATTGAGATGTCGATCCGAAGATAAATTCAGACATCAGCTAGATATTGTAGAAAAAAATTCTTATTGGTAGAAAAAAACTAACCCATAAAAACCTAATTTCCTCTAGAAATATTCAAGCATTCAAGTCTTCATTTTAATCTATTAAACACACAGTGTTTCTGTAGGGTGGCCCATCGGGTGCGCCGGATTTAAATATGCCACAATTTTATACTATATTGGGTAAGCCTGATGTTTGACATTTGTCTTCTGCTGCCATTGAAGTTATTAAAAAACTAACCCATAATAACCACGCTTTTATTATACTCCCGTTCTCATTTACTAGTTGAAACAGGTTTCGCGCTTACTCCGTACGTCGGGTTCGAGTCGGGCGACGCTACGAAAGGGAGTAATAAAAAAACCGTTGAAATTTCGAAAACTCCAAAATTATACTATAATTGTTTTTAAAATTTGAACGAAAATTTGTTAGATCATTTTCATCGTCGCCACTAGTCTGCCTGCAAAGTTTCAGTTTGATTGGACTACGGGAAAAGGGTTTAAAATTGATCCAAAGTTTTTTCGGCGGACGAGTTAAAATAAAGGGAGTAAAAATAGAAATTTGTGTACAGAACGTTCGATTGTAATTACGTAAAACCAAAGATGCATACAACTTTGAGGAAAGTATTGCAAGGGTGGCAGAAATGAAAGAATGGTGAATGGTCAGATAAACCATGATATTTGGAGAACGGTCCTGTTAAAAGCTTCGACTACTAAGACGTGACAGAAGAGTGTGGCATTCTATCCAATCTGCCTAATCCTGCGGATAAACGGTGTTATGGTAGTTTATAAAATTGGCCTTCAAAAATATATTTTACTAAAATAAAACACAGCAATATTGAGTCGGATTTTGCAAAACACTTAATAGAATATGACCATTCATTTAAAATTAATACGGGTTTAAAATTTTTACATATTAGTTATAAGATCCCACAAATAAATAATTTAGAAATACTTGAAATAAGGAATAATGTTAATATTAATTCAAATATAATAAACACTCAGACCTAATCTTACATTATTTTACAATAACATATCATGTATCATTTGTAAAAAAAAAGCAACACTCGATAATGACCTACTATCGTCATTATAAAATGAAAATTATTGTCAAATATTGAAGGCAACCATGCCGTAAAACTGCTGTGCAGTTTGGCGTATGTTTAATGTAATAAATATAAAAAAATATATATATATATATAAAAAAAAAATTGTGCACAACCCAATATTTTTCCACATAAGATTCCATCCCCTTCAGATGACATTTCTAATAATCAACACCTCCGACCCCTTTCCCCCCTTTCCCCTCATCGTCCACTCATCATCCTCTTCATCGTAACACACTTGCATGGTTTAAATTTTTCAATTTTTAGTACACAAACAATCCTGATAAAGAGAACATTGTTCTCGAAACATGTAGTCTATATAATCTAATAAAGTGGTGAAAACAAAGTGATTTGTGTTTTATTTTAATAATAATGTCACCACAAAGTTAAAGCCTTCTCTCAGAAGAAAAAATATTCTTCGAACGATTAATAATTTTTACGTTTAGAAATGGTTAAAATCCAAGATTTCTTGCACGAATTATTTATGCTTTCGTGGTTTTTAAGTACTTATGTAGGTACTGATACAAAATAAAACATGAATTTCGTTTTCACTTTCGCAATAACACAACAATACAGGATCCTTTATCTGAATAATAATCGTAAAAATATTTTTTGAAAAGGCTGTCATTACTTTGAATCTCTCCCTTCAGAGTAGTGGAGGAAAAAAATTGAATGAAGAGGATATTATGGAAGAAGACTCGCGAAAATAGTGTGGTGTTGAAAAACGTTTGAGGTCCTCAACTTAAGGAAGTGTATTTATAAGCAAATAGACCATCACAGCTCTCCCTAAAAGAAGGATGCGAGCAACGCATTCAAGCTAGAAATGGGTTTAAAATGTGTTTTATTTTACTTTGTAATACACACACAACATGGGTTATTCAATTACTACTATAGTTTCGAGAGGAGCAGATCCTCTCATCATCAGGTGCGTGCAGCGCATACAAGCAAAAAATTTGTGCATTAGTAAAGATTCTGAGAAACAAATATTAATAAAATAATCCTCATCTTAAGAAAATTTGATTTAAAATTTTAGCCGCAATTCGTCCTACGGCTAGAAGATTTATTTATTAAACAAATATTAATTAAATAATCCTCATCCTAAGAAAAAGTTGATTTAAAATTTTAACCGATATTCGTCCTACGCCTAGAAGACGTTTCCATTTAACGTGACGTTTCTGTTTTTTTTCGATTTAAAATTCTAGCCGTAATTCGTCCTACGGCTAGAAGTTTTATTTCCGATTTTTCTGTGCTTAACTTCATGTCAATTCTTCATTTATTTCGCCAACCAATTTATTCCACAGATATAGTCAACTTGAGAAAAAAACCGTGTATTTTTAATGCTGCGAGTTTTGTGTAATAGCGTCCTTCCTCGAAAGGTCCTATGCCAGGCACACGTCATGCAGAAATGTTATTTTTTATAAATTCCACCCAAAACTTTCGGTGTAAATTTTATGTCTTTTCTATGGTAAATGTAAATACGAATACGACAAATATCATCTTTCATCTGTCATATCATAATGATATGATAATATTGTTCCCGATTTAATTATATATAAATCGTCTTCGAAATATATTGAAATTTTTCGCCGCATTAGCTATACCTATATAAAATATTTATTTCTTTAGGAAATATTGTTTACAATACTTCTTGTGGATTGAAGCTAGTCAAAATAGTTCATTATATATAGTTAAAAAAAAATTTAATGTATATACATTTATAGGTATATAAGAATATATATTTTTAAATATAGGTATAAAGTCGGTCACAGCATAACCTAAGTTTATACCCACTGCACGCCACTGCATCAGGTATAGATAATAACTAACTTAAATACAAAATCTAATCGGGTAGATCAGGGGGGCGCGCGGTGGGGAGGGGTGTTTCTTTCCGCAAAAAGCTCTAGGATTTGTGAAGTGAACTGAAATGTGATATTATTTATTAATGTGTTTCCATGATTCAAATTTTTTAGATTTCAAATTAAAAATAATTAGTACATCCTTTATTATATCGCGCAAGTGAATTATATTAATCGTTAATCTGAATATATAATTATCTATGTAACAATGTCCATCACTAACTTTACCAGATAGCTTAAATAATAATATAGCACTGAAGTATAAGAAGCAAAAAATCACAATTCTCTATTTAATAATATAAATTACTAACGTTATTAAGACGCTACGCTACTCTAGACAGCGCTGTTCTTAACTGGCCGCCAAAATATATAAAATAAAAATACGTAATTTTACGGTTATAGCTAAGTACTGACATGAACGTGAGAAAAGAAAATTATTGTTCAGAAGACAAATTGAAACAAATTCCAACATCTCGTTATGGCAGCTATCCAGAATAGAAGATGGTTTAGTAAAATATTGCCAGAAATAGCACCTTTCCTTAGGCCCGAATTCAAGGTCAATGCTGAGATGATTTAAAAGTTAAGGTACGCCTTAAAAGTGTTATTTTCATCTTCTATCATCTAAGTATCGACTCTTAATTCGGGCCTTTTAGAATATTTTGGATTTGTTCAAATCTTTCAGAACAGTGCTGGATTTATGTCACTGAGACAAGTATATTGCTTCCAAAATTCCGCAATCAATTGTAGATTTTCTCATTAGCGACATCTGTGGAGATTTAGGGGAATGAAAATGGCATTGTACAGGCCGCATGGAAAGGCGGTCACAATTCATATGTGAAAGCTTGCCACACAATTTGAACATATATACAACTTTCAAAAAATTACTAAGCGTGGTATATTCTATCACGGGTGGAAATGGCGAATGTTACATTGTGTAAAGTGACCACTTAAGCCAACCATAAGATAGGTCATAAGTCCTATGTACACCCAAATGACTTCTATACCTACTTTCCCATAAGAAATACAGTTTCGTATCTGTGAGATATCTATAATATACATTAATCGGCCCTTTTACATCGCGAAGTCTGTTAGCACTTAAAAATTGGACATTGAAACGGCAAATGCAAAATAATGAGACCAGGTTTCGATGCGCTTTGAATGTTTTGTGTAGGGAAAAAGGTTCTTCCGCCGTGTAATTGAAAACATTATTTTACAACGCAGACATAATTAAGTGTGGAAATAAAGGATGTATTCCCGCTAAGATTTACACTAATGACCGGAGCTGGGAGGCTGCAGACGGTCGGCGGCCTTCGGTGTTAATTATCCCGCGTTACCTTTGCATTTACAGGTAGGTATATGGAAGGCATTTTGATTCGTTAAATCAATGTACACAAAGGGTCTAGGTAAAAGTTTTATTACGAAAACATTTTTTGACTTACTTTAAAATCCTTGCGCTGATGATTGTGGGAAGATCAAAGTTCATCTATCGAGGCATGATCTCCCGGCACGTTTCATAAAACACATAAAACACATAAAAAAACATAAAACACATAAAAAAACATAAAACATAAAAAAACCACCACACATATGTGGTGGTCAATGTGTGTGACATCAGATAAATGTGAATGAATAGGGAGATGGATATACAGGATGACCAGAAAATACTTTATTTTTATTTATTTATTTCTATTAAATTATAATTATAAGATTTTGTTTGGACTGTGCCTGTCTCACTAGAAATATCTGTGTTGAGACAGGCATCGTTTACAATATTGTGTAGGTTCAAAACATAGTAAATAGATAATAAAGTGTTTAAAGTAACAATAGAAAATATATCATATATATGAGGTTATATTGTGTTAGTGTGTTTGTGTAAGTGTGCCTATTTTTTCTCTCCCCTTTTTTCGGATCCACTTTTTATTTTGTATTTTATGTTAGGGTTGAAAATTGTGGTTAGCCCGAATTGTTTTAATTCGTCAATTATGTACTTTGGGTCCAAAATAGCTATAGCTCCTTTCTCCATACGTGATATGTAACCTTGGGATTTGTAGATTGAGTTTGTTTGACCGTGTGGTCATTACTGTTTGAGTTGGTTTAAACTGTGTATTTTTGTGTTTGTATGTGTATTTAAGAGTAGTAGTCGCATAAATTAGTTTTATATCGAATACATCAAATTTGTTGAATATTACATCTGTTCTTTTTAAAATTGAGGTTTTGAGGATTATTTTTATAGCAATTTTCTGTGTTGCAATAATTGGATTGAGTGCACTCATAGTTGCTCCTCCCCATGCAATATTTATTATAGTATTTTATATTATACCCCGTATAAGAGTATACTCACGGTTTATTGCCAGTACTAGGCAAACGCACAGTTCAAAACTGAAGTACTGACGGATTCCCCATTTTTTGGAATACAATATGGAATAATAGGTTGGGGGGGCTCTTATTAAAGTAATTTACAGTCACTTATAATGACTCAAAAATTAATTATCAAAGTAATATTAAATAAACCTAGAACAGATTATACAAAAACACTTCAATATTACAAATACATAAAGAGACATTCATTCAACAAAATATAAATACACCACAAACTCATAATTCTTATATTCATAGCCAAAGAGCGCTAATTGTTTAAACACTCCCAAATACAACAACAGCCACACCACACCATTACACTTATCTAGGCGTTAAATTTTTCAATAATTTACCAATGAATGTCACAACTGAAGAAAAAAAATACTAAATTTAGGAAATACATAAAACAAATAGAATAACACATAATCAAAACAAAAAATAGTTGAATTTAAAAAATAAAATAATTTGTATGATTCCCTACTATTTATTTTATAATGTTTATATCTCTCTACACTATTCCATTTATTGACTTATACATACTTATAATTCATGCTCTTACATTATTAGTGATGCAACGAATACGAATACGGATGTATTCGCCGAATAGTAGATATTTACCGAATATTCGTGTTCGCCGAACATCATCACGAATATTAAAGACAAACTATTTATAACAGAACGCAATGTAAATTACGGTTTGGCTGTGCACCGTGTATCCGAATACACCTACGCACTCCATTATCGGGGATTCCCCTAACATTGAATGAATGGATTTGTTGAGTTTTCAAGTTGTCAATTGTTATTTGTTACAGCATTTCATTGCATGAGTTCTTTCGTCCAGTTTCGTTGGGTTATTAATAAGGTTAGGTGCTCATTTCATGTAGTTTTTGTTTTGTAATAGTTGTGCTTTTTGAACAAAAATTTGCCGGTGGTAAAAATTATTAAATCTCTTAGTAAAAAAACGAACAGTGGTGTATAATTTATTACCTCGATGAATTATTCATATTCGTATTCGTACTCGTGAAGTAGTATTCATTGCATCACTATACATTATGCGTCATGCGCTCCTGTCCCCAAACACAAGTTTTAACTTCTCTGGGGACAGTTACACAAGTATAAAAAAATGTAAAGATATTTCTTAAATTATTTCTAGCTAAGAGCTTTTTTGTAAATGTCAAGGTAATGCTCGCCCAACGTAAATTGGCGTGCGGCGAATTTGGAACTAAAACCCGCCTCGCCCTGTCATTCAGTACAATTTTGTATTTGCTCGGGAGCTGTGAATTACCAATATACACTGAATTATTATGTCCAAAACATCCTAAACAGTCCGGGATGGTGCAAGAACAATTGCCAATGAAATAAAGTTTTGCGAAGCTGAAAAAGTAAATAATGGACCGATATTACCGTCTGACTGCTTGGTTTCCCTAGTGCTGCCCGACCAAATTTCTGGCTAATTAAAGGCTACGACACCGGACATTCTGTACATTATGTATTGTGTAATAAATTTACACCCTGGCTACTTCTGTTACGCGACAGGGACGCCCTCCCTCGCACGCCAATTTATAGTGGTCGCATTCTAGTGAAAGCCCTTAAATCAAATATATTCTGGGTCCGACATGACGAAACGGGACCAAAAAACCTACCCCAATAATCGATTTCACCGTTAAAAATCTCATCCGCCCACTCAGCGAGGGTCCCAGACGTGGCTAATAGCGCTCAGGAGCCCGGGGCCCGAGCGGGACCTAATGACGTCATTTGTACACAAAACTTTTTATGACCCCCTAGTCTAAGGGACTCGTAAGGAAAATAGAATTTACTCCCTGCTTAGGGAAAAATCAGACACGAATCGGTTGCGGAACAGTTTATTTTTTCGCTCGCGACAACGCGTTCTACAGGGCGTCTCACAGCTATTAGCAAAACTTTACAGATGGATTCGTGTCTTGATAATGAATCGAAAGTGTTCAGGCAACCATGGCCTAATGTCAAAAGTTTTGGAGTTATGCAATATCAAAGAATGCATTTTTTTCAATATTTCGTTACCCCAGTTCTATCTTGTCGTAAGTTCAAAACAACAGTTTTGAGAAAAACGCATTCAAAGTTTGAAATCGATTTTACAACTACAGGAAACAATATTATTCATTTCCGAGTTAATTATAATATTCTGATTTTTTTATTACGCCATTTTCAAGAGAAAAATTGGATTTACCTGGTACCGTTTATCATAACTTTTATATTAAAGTTTGATAAAAATTGACGATACGACAAACATCGGCGACATTGCGACGAAAACTGACGATACGACAAAATGGAACTGAAATATCTTTTGGTATTTAAAAGAAAAAATGTGTAATTTTAATGTTTTTTAATAATTTTTCGTTTTAAAAACAGGAAAAAATTGTTTTCATTAAAAAAAATATATAAGAATTGAAATGATTTGATTAGAGTATTCTTTAACTTAATCTAAGCGATAATGCATTTTTATGAAACTCTACCAAAAAATATTAATTTAAATAACAGAAATACTACAATAAATTATGATTTACAAGACCAGAGAAGATTTTTGCTGGGGTAATAAGAAAATACTAAATTAAAAATTATAATAAAGGCAAAATCAATGATTTTTAAGTAAATTTTCGTAAAATATTTTATCTACCGGTGCGTTTTTACGTCTCAGATGTGTTTTTTGTAATTTATTATCTACGAATGATGTCAAATCCATGCTTGTCTTATATGAACTTAATGTAAAGTATATCATTTAGTTCGTATCTTAATTGCTTTATTTGAGTTTATGGAATAAAGGATAGCCCCTCACCACCAGCACTGTAATTCAAAAAGTCTTTTCGTTTTAATTGAAATATCTTTAATTTTACTAATTCGTTGGTTATATTTTTTAATTTTTAATTGAATCAGAAGAGATACCGGACCAGATACGACAAGTGGGAGCCCAATTTGAATGTTAGGACAAGATAGAACTAACATTTTTTTTTAATTTGTATGAACATAAGAAACATACGACAAGATAGAACTGATCAAACACCAAAATTTCAGCACATACGACAAAATGTAATTCTGTACCGACGAAACTAGAGCAGGTACGATAAAATGGATTGGAGCGATTTGTAGAGCAAGTCTCAAAGCCTCACGCCATCACAGTAAGTCAAAAACGACAATTTTGACCTTACGGCAAGATAGAATTGGGGTGACGATTTCTGATTTATTTATCATTGCAGTCGCTTGTTTTTCGTCTCTAGTCAACCCGCACGATTCGTTTTCCTGAAGC
Source organism: Agrypnia vestita (assembly GCA_016648135.1). Classification (NCBI taxonomy): domain Eukaryota; kingdom Metazoa; phylum Arthropoda; class Insecta; order Trichoptera; family Phryganeidae; genus Agrypnia; species Agrypnia vestita. Next base: position 52,723 of record JADDOH010007548.1, read on the forward strand.
GTCAGCCTACAGTCAGAAATAACTAACTCGCATGCGCTTGCTTTCCTTTTATACAAAAATGTCATAGTTCGCGATGCAACAAGAATGTTCAACTAGTTTTTCCATATTTCTAGTGTTTTATGGTTTTTTTATAAAATAGTGTAGTTGATTCTATATCCTTGAGGACCGTTCGAGAGACTTCGTAATGCGTAGTTACCATTGATTTTTTTTTTCGTGATAATTTTAATACAATGGCGGACTTATTGCCAGTTGGCGATTTCTTCTAACCAATGACACATTTTAGTATAACAGCTGAAACCTATTTCCGGTGTACAATGTTATAGTGACAAAACTTTCTCCATGATAAGGAGACGAAAAGGAGGGGGGTGGGGACAAGGAAGGGTGAAACTAGTTCTGGAAAAAGTAAAATTGCTTTTGTCTCTTTTTGAAGATAGTTATGGTCTGTAATGTCGTTATGTCTGTGCATAGTTCCACTGATAGTTCATCTGATTTCCACATTGTCAATTAAATGTCAAATTAAAAAAAAAACATCAGCGTAATAGTATCCGCCTCCAACACCACATCTCGAAGGCATCTGTTTTTGATTTATAATTTCGAAGCGTATCTTCGGACCGGTTCTTGAAAATGGACATTGGCGCAGACGTTACAACAATGAGCTCTATACTCTGTTTAAGGAGCTAAACGTCACAAATTTTATAAAACTGGGAAGACTTCGGTGGCTGGGTCATGTGGAGAGAATGTCCGAGCATCAAGCACCAAAGTCACTGCTGAACTCAAGGCCGATAGGGCGAAGGAGCTTAGGAAGGCCAAAACTAAGATGGAGTGACAACGTCTTCAAAGACATATCTGCCTTAGAGTTCCTGAACTGAAGAGAGCAGGCAATAGACCGAGGTGAGTGGAGGAAGACTCTTGAGGAGGCCAAGACCCACCAGGGGTTGTAGAGCCAAGTGTGATGATGAATACTTTTTACTCGTGGTGTCTGTCTGCTTGACGCAAAAACGTTGGATCGATTTTTAACCCTTTTCCCGTGATCCAGTCGAGCTGAAACTTTGCAAGACTCGTGGCGACGATCAAGAAGATCTGTCAAATTTTCGTTAAAAAATAATAATAATTAAAGCATAATTTTGGATTTTCAAATATTTAATGTTTTTTCATACAAGTTGTATGGAGATTCCGACGCATGTGGTAGATACGAAACCCGAAAATGAAAAAGGGAGTATTGTAATAAAAAATAATAGTAATTATAGTATAATTTTGAATTTTTCAAATATTTAATGGTTTTTTAAAACAATTTGTATGGAGATTCCGACGCATGTGGTAGACACGAAACCCTAAAATGAGAAATGGAGTATTGCAATAAAAAAAAATTATAGTCTAATTTTGGATTTTCAAATATTTAATGTTTTTTCATACAAGTTGTATGGAGATTCCGACGCATGTGGTAGTCACGAAACCCGAAAATGAAAAAGGGAGTATTGTAATAAAAAATAATAGTAATTATAGTATAATTTTGAATTTTTCAAATATTTAATGGTTTTTTAAAACAATTTGTATGGAGATTCCGACGCATGTGGTAGTCACGAAACCCGAAAAGGACAAAGGGAGTATTGTAATAACTTGGTATTTATGGGTTACTTTTTTTTTCATGTCACAAAAACAAAATGGTATTCCATATTAGGTCACTTTCCTCTGCTACTGATAGCCCAGATTTAAGAATGTTCTTAGGTTTTCACGGCCACTCAGAATCTTCAAGTTTGTGTTTACTGGGGTATTATGCCGTGTTGTTACGAACTAGGCCCGAAAGGTCGTAACAACACGGCATAAAGCCCAGATTTGTTCGGAAAGCGCCCGAAATTCAGCTCTGGCGGCGCGCGACCGCGCCTGGTTAGCGAGCCGGTATCCGAGCCGCGGAACATTAAAGGAGATTAACTTTTTTCTCCGCGACCGAAGGGAAAATGTTTCGCATTCAGGGCATCGCCGAGGGGAATGGGGTGAGAAAATAATCAACCCGCGGGAGTGGGGTAGTCTGCGACAGTGTTTACATGTGATGTCGAGAGATGGTGTCTCCGTCCGATGCGTATCGCGTTATTAAAATTCAGCATAAATCTCCGCCCCCAGGAGCGACTGTCACATTTAGAAAAATGTAAATGTTTTACGTGATGTGAGCAATCTGAGAGTTTACAAGCACGTCATTTGGTGGGTTGTCTGTTATCCTCAAGAGCTTGTATATCGACAATTGGATATCCACAGTTACATATACAGGGTTATTTGTAAAACATTAATAACCTCGCAGGATTATACTCCTGCCTTGATTATGAGTCGAAAATGTTCAAGCTATTATTATGACCTGATATCAATAGTTAGGGAGATATGCGACATCAAAGTTTGCATATTTTTTTCAATATTTCTGACTTATTTTTTGTAAAACGTTGGACTATCATTACAGTAACTTATATCGAGTATGAAAAATTCATTCCCTTTAATACAAGTCAAATAAAAAAATAAAAACCATTTTATTTAACTTGTATTGAAACGAATGAATTTTTCCTAATTGTAATTAGTTACTGTAATGATAGTCCAACGTTTTACAAAAAATAAGTCAGAAATATTGAAAAAAATATGCAAACTTTGATGTTGCATATCTCCTTAACTATTGATATTAGGTCATAATAGCTTGAATATTTTCGACTCATAATCAAGGCAGGAATATAATCCTGCGAGGTTATTAATGTTTTAAAAGAACCCTGTATATATTCTGAATCCAGATATTTTTTTATTTTTTTTAACTTTTTTTTTTTACTTTTTTTTTTTATTTTTGTATATAGTTATCGAAAATATCCCCGAAACCTATGTTCAAAATTTTTATTAAAAATTTTATCAGAACTTATTAAATAGTTTTAAAAAATTGTTAAAAAATTAACTTAAAATTTTTTTTTTAATCACAAAAATTTATGGTTAAACTTAAATAAAAAATTTTGTTAAAATTACTTAAGATTAATGAGAAACTTTCTTAAATGTATAAAATATATCATATTTATTATATAAAGAACGTACGATTTGGAGAAATAGGCCCATTCTAAAATTATCAATACTTTGAATATCTTCAATATCGCTATTAAGTCCGTAATCATTGAAATATTTTACTAAATACAATGATTACGAATAAAATCTTTTATAATGGTTAAAATTGATGATTTCTAACTGGATACTACGGATTATAATATATTTAAACCCGTTATTCAAGCCTAAGTAAACATTTCATTGTGTCTACGACAACAGTTCAAAGACACGGTGATGGTTACTTAGGAGCGACGTCATTCGCTCTGACCGGTGTTTCAGTTAAAATGGCCGACTGCAGAATTTTATACCATTATTTTATTGAAAATCTTATTACATAATCTCAAAACTGGATAATTTTTCAGAATCCTTTCAAAATACTTTCTTCTCTAAAATCACTTATTCTTTAATACTGTCATCATGCCTATTGCGAGGGTGATTAAAAAATAAGCGAGGTTAATAACAGACCGCCTTAAGACCACCGAAGCCACTCTCGAAATAACTGTTTTCGGTTGTCTTTGCTCCATAAATTGTCGTTACTTTCCCGCCCTGCGAGTTTCCCGCGCTTCCCTCCGCGGTGTTGCCAGCAAATTCGCCCTGGTTCTTGTTTACCGGGGACAAACAGGGCCACTTTTCGGCGAGAAATATTGCCGCCCGAGATTGGCGGATTACGCCTGGTGGCGACGCCGCCTTTATTGAAATGTCGGGTGTTATTAAAAAGAGAGTCTATTTACGAGTGTCGTCAGAGGATGTTTGAAGATGATGCCGAGTCTTTTGGTATTAAAGTCACATCGCGCGGATCACACACTTGTGTCACGGTATCAAACCTGAAATATTTTCTGTAGATGTACACTGTAGTGGGTAAGAAGGTTTGGATGTTATGACGTTCGAGGTCGGGGGATTTCGGCAGATAACAGGTAACACAGGTACAAAAAAATGAATAATTAATTTTTGGGTGGTTTGGAGATGGTTTGCTTTGAAAAGCTCCAAAGGCGTAGAATATTTGATGATTTATTGTCTCGATAAAACAAGTATAAAATATACATGAGTATGATTATGCAGACAATGATAGATACTCTAAGGGCCATAGCCTCCGGCCACCCGCCGGAGGTCTACGAAGGGCTGACATGCCTGCCTAGGGCGTGTGCCTCTTTTATATAATTTAAATACAAACAAAGGAGTCTTAAGTGTGGCTGTGTGAGTGTGAAGAAATCCGAAATACTGATGGTTCAATAACCTGCCGGTCGCGCGGGTCTTGCTCGTGCCTCTATTTGCTTATGCGGCATTCCTAGCCATTATGTGTCTGTGTGTGTGAGGCCTAAATTGGTGGTTTTCTGCATTGTGGTATGAATTCCACAAATTAAAATGTTAAATTATATTATTAAAATTTTAACTAAATTGAACTTTGTAATGCACACATGTCGAGTTAATTTAACATGACTATAGTTTCGAGAGGAGCAGTCCCTCTCATCATCAGGTGTAATTTATAACTAACCTCAATACAGAAATTATGAAAATATTTGCGTAGAATAACGGGTCGCAGAGCAGGGGGGTAATTGTTTTTTGTGGTCTTTAAGGGGAAGATGCTGAGCAGCGGAGACTTTTGTAAGAATGTGATGTTGTTTATGAGTGTTAAATTAACTCAACGTGTGTGCATTGCAAAGTTCAATTTAGTTTAAATTAAAATAATAATATAACGTTTAAATATAAAGTTATCGGGTAATATTGTATCGAAGTTTACATTTTTTTTTACTTTTATTTTAACGTTGGAATATCACTACACTAATTTTATGGAAAATTTAAACTCGCTCTTACATGTTCTTGAAAACCCATTGTTTAAGGCCAACAGTTCAGAGTCAAGTGAATTTAATTCGAATAATTTGGTAGTACTTTGTTTGCATTACTTCTTAAAGTTTTTTGAGGCGTTTTATATATATACACCAAGGGTTCCGGTTTCGATTCCCGCTGAGGTCAAAATCAATCTATGTGATTTACACAAGCCTGGATGTTTTGTGAAGTGTTTCGCTTCTGCGATTGGGCCTGTTAGCCTGTTGAAGCGTAAATAAAATAATGACATCCAGCCGGTATGTTGCACGCCACCGGGTGCAGCGCCACTCATCACAAGCGCCACTGCCGAGGAGAGAAGGGCAAAACGGCCCGCGGGGGAGGGCCTACCCAGTGGCGTACATTACTTATTTTATATTTCTGAGTAAATGCAGCATTAGGGCCCCGGCGCCATTTACATAATGCCTCCGAGGAGACGCTCCCTCGACAGTGGCGCGGGCTCTTAACACCGCGTGATTGAAAAAAAGGAGGCGAAAGGGAAGGGACGCGCGGGCCTCGCTCCGCCCCCGCTGCTTTATGGCCCGCGAAGCCGTTGTAATATTTTTTATTTGTTTATTTTAATATGAATCACTCCGCCGAAGAACAAAGCGACGGTTTTTCTGGAGGATATCACAGCGCGCCCCCGGTGGATGCAAATGAAAGGAATTTTCAAAAGCTGCTGGTTTGAGTTTTCCGCGAAATTCTTCCGCGCTTCTACGACCTTCCTGGCCGACGTTGCGGATCGCCTTACAAGGTCTATCATCACTTTTTTTTTTTAATTTCTTTTTTTTTGGGAAATTTACAGCAAAACAACAATCTTAACAAATACGAAATAATGGTTTTTAAAATTATACCAATTACAAATTTTCCACTGAATATAGTAATTTACTTTAACTGACTTTAACAGCGAGTGGTGAGGGTGGAGGGGAATGTGGAACGGGAGTAGAAGGGAAGATATAATGTACGAATTAGTTTGGGTGCGGTAGTGTAGATATTGTTTGTTTTATGTTTCTTATTGTTGAGTTGAAAATAATCGCGAGACATCCTTCTTATTTTGGTGGTATATTTATTTTTTAGGTAAAGTTAACAGCAAATCTTAAATTAATAATCATAAGATAAAAAAAATAGTAAATAATGCCATTTATGAACTTTTCATTGATGATCGTTAATGACATTAGAAAAGTGTAACAATATAAGATAATTTATAGTATCAAAATATGTTAAGGGTCGGGAAGTGCGGAGTGGGACGAAGGTTTAGTATAAAGGAACGAATGATAAGAGTATATGGGAACATAAATTGAGTGAACTAATTTGGGTACTTAAACAATTTTTATTAATCAATTAGAAAAGACATACAGAAAAAATCAAATTAACGAAAAAATATTTTAAATGCCGTCGGGACTCAAACCACGGACCGGTTCGAGTCATTTAAAATATTTTTTCGTTAATTTGATTTTTTCTGTATGTCTTTTCTAATTGATGAATAAAAATTGTTTAATAATTCACAGAGCTTTGTTCTGAAATTGCAACTTCACAATAAGAATGCGTTTCCTTTAATATAGTTTGGGTTCGGTTATGAAATTAATTTTCGTCTTATGTCCCGAATTATCGAGTGGTCAAAATATCATGTGGTTGTAATTTAAGTTAAATGAATTGTTGATCTGTAGATGAAAATATTTTGTTTAGAGTTGGTTTTGCAAAAGGGGAGATTAAAATTAGGTGACTGTCTGCTCTTTCGATTTGGGATATGAAATTTATTTATTTATTTAATACACGGTACAACGTACCATTAAAAAAATAATGTATATAAAAACGTACACGTGCCTATTCCACAAAATACACGAAATCACACCAAAGACCGTAAAAATTCTGATGTACCAAGCATACGTCAAGAGTAGAATAGGATATTTGATACCCTTCTGGGGAACCGGAAACAAAACTAACCTAAACAGACTCCAACGACAGCAAAACAAAATATTAAAAATGGTCTATGATCTGAAATACCGGACACCAACTGAAACTGTATACCGTATAACACAACAATCAAACATCGAAAGCATTACAAAAATCGAAACACTTAAAATCATTCACAAACTAGCAATTGGCGAAATACAAGACGAAGACATAAAATTAGACAAAATACACGAAAAACATCAACACAACACTAGAATGGCTTAAAACTATCACATAACACACGCCAAAACAAAAACAGGACAATCCCGACTAACTTGCAACGGACTAAAACTATACAATGACCTGCCACAACAGACCAAACAACTGACCACTGACAAATTCAAAACAGATGTGACAAAAATATTAAAACTCGGCCAAGTATAAATAAAAATGCCTTTGTATCTAAATTATATTAATATATTTTCTTATATTGAATCATGTAAAAATGTTACCCATAAACCTCTTAGGTTTCCGTTACTTTTTAAATAAAAAATAAAAAAACATTGTAGGTTTTAATAATATAAAAATGGAGACAAGTTATAATTCTATCAAAAACAACTCATAATAAAGTGATATATAAATAAAAACAAAACGTTAAGCGAATGACATAAAGTATAACAAAATTACATCAAAATGAAATAATTGTAAACTAACCAAATCTGAAACTCAAGAAGCAATAAAAATGACAACAAAATAAAATGGTATATGAAATTTAAAAAGCGAAAACAAAGGATAGACATGACATCAATAATTATAAACGACCGAATTCGTCCAGAAGAGCTTTCTTGTAGGCGACTAGTATTTCCGAAAAAACATCCATTAGGTAGCCATACTCGTTTCCTAACCTATGGAGCCTTCTAATAGGTGAGCTATAAAGATAATTTACACTAACATTGTCACAATGAAACGATATACTTTGTCTAGTGCTCCTGAAAGGGATGTGACAAAAAATTGAAACTGAACTGCTGTAATAATTATTTACGATTTTATACAGTAATATGAGGTCAGCAATTTTCCTTCTATCTAAATGATAGAAGTTGAAGAAGATATATGAAGACCCCATGCTAAGAAGTTGTTAACTAACATATGGAATAAGTTCAGAACTTAAAAATAATTGGAACATGTTCAAATCATAGGGATGAACATGTTAACTACACTTTTTCATAAAAATCAAATCGATTACTAATGGGAAGAACATGTTATCTTCAATAATAACATTTTCATGCCATCATTCTGAAATTAACACGCCTTTTAAGTTGATTGGAATATTTATGGTTAATATAAATTTTACTCTGGCAGTACTGTCATATATTTGTTTTTATTTAATATGTACTTATATATTATTTTTCAATAATTTTAAATGGTACATACCACGTTTTGTATTATTAATTAACATGCCAGGTATTTTGTAATTTGGATAACGGATGGTAAAAACGGATAGCATTTGAAGGGTTGCTTGATGTTCATGTTTTATCAATTTTAAAAAGGTGTTATTCTATTAAAAATGAGTTCCGGAGGCGAAAAAATAGTTGCTAACTACATTTTTTTAGGGAAAATTGGTGTATTTATATTTTTTGTGATATTTTAGTGATATAAATCAATAAAAATTAATCCTGAATTAGCAATAAATCATATTTTTCAAAGGCGAAATGCAAATGTCTAATTATCTCAAAATGAATGTTAGTTAACAACTTCTTGCCGTGGAGTCTTCATATGACAACTCGTGTTAGCATCCAATATAATAGCTGATAATGCAACCGAAGCACTTGCACATGTGAACAAGCGATTCGCCGTAAAATGCTTCATTAGTACCTACCGCCTACTCGGTCAGGATCGTAAAACACCGCTTAAAATTAATATAATGGCGGCCCCGACGCATTTCCCGCGCACCGCTTCTGCCCCATTATTATATTAATCCAATCTCCCGCGTATTCCCGCGGGGGCTATCACATTAAACTGATTATTTAAAAGTGGGACGAGAAAGCTTATCTGCTCACATCTTAAGGGGCCGCGAGGCGATGCGATGGCGGGAAAAGATTAAACACTCTGGCGGCAACACTGTGGAAACACCGTAAACGTCGTAATGGCCGCCCTTCCAAGCGGCCATATTTTATTACGTGTATGAATGTGTCTTTCTTTACGATATCGTTAATACTGCGGGGGGGACGCGTGATTTGTACGTTTCGTGTGACGTCACCAGCTAATCGGCCGCATTCTGAAATAAGCAATATTTATTTATTTATTTATTTGTTTGGAAATGTAACAGATATATTTTTTACTCCCTTTCTTTTAACTCGTGGCGTCCGATTGCTTGCTTGTCTGACGAAAAAACTTTGGATCGATTTTTAACCCTTTTCCCGTGATCCAATAGAGGTGAAACTTTGCAAGCAGACTCGTGGCGACGATCAAGAAGATCTATCAATTTTTGGATTTTTCAAATTTTTAATGGTTTTTTCATACAACTCAGTAAGTTTTATGAAAATACTCCGACGCATCTGGTAGACACGAAACCCGAAAATGAGAAAGGGAGTATTGTAAAAACTTGGTTTTCATGGGTTAGTTTTTTTAATTTTTTTTTTGTTTGTGCCCATTACAGGCTTTTATATAAAAAATATAACATAAATATAACATAATTCAAAAAGTATATACATTAAACATTATCAGTTATAAGCAGTGAAAGTATCAGGTATAAGCATTAAAATATGAGTATAAAAATTAAAAATATAAATTAAAAATATTAAGTGCAGAGCAGTAATGTGTATAAAAAATATATATTACACATCATTACATGTACCTACCTATATATTAATAGTTAAAGTTAGTAATGAAGTAGTATTGTCCCTTTAAATGTAAACTTTATTTTCACTAGATTGTTCATTGAAAACCTCAACCATATAACCAAATTCATTACCAGTCTTTAATATTCTCCTAATCACAGAATCTATATATTAATTACCGTAACCAATGTCGTACGTTTCTGCATTTGGATGATGATTTTTATTTGTATACAATAATTTTGGCACGGCTCCCATTGGGTTGTGTGGCGCGGCGGATGACACGTCTGACTGCGGATCGGAGGATGCCGGGTTCGAATCCTGGCAGGATCGATTTTTTTTTACGGTCGAGAATATTTTTTTTGTTGAAATTTTAATTACATTTTTGGTTTTGAACATTAATTTATTATATTAATTTTTTTATGTAACAAACCAAATTAAACAAAGATTATTTTTTTATAATGTTGTATAAAAGTAATCAACACTGCGAGAAGAGAAGGGAGTAGGTACCTACCTATCGAACTATGGTTTATTCCGCTCTGACTTATTAATCGGTTAGAAATTTTGAATAAATACTTTGTCTTAATTATATCTAAACTACCCGTAATTAAAAGTGGAAATTTACCAGATACAATTGACTGCGAAGCGGCTGATGTAGGCATAGGTAAACAATTGTGTTTGCTGCACAGCAAACACAATTGGTCGCGCAGCGGCTATAGCTGGCCGCGGAGCGACCATCATTGGCCGCGAAGCGGCCACAATAGCCGCCCGCAGGGCCTAGCAATAAGCAATCGGCGAAGCCGTTTGCTTTCCTGCTAGTTTGACTGATAATTAGCACTTGAATTGTGGCAATGAAATGTGACAATTTGTCGAGTTCTATGTAAAGACGGGATATTATAATTGAACTAAAATAAAAGAAGAACAATATCACTTTTTTTTCTATCATATACGGTGAGTAACTTCACATATATAACTAACTAAAATTTATTACGGTCTAACATAACAGTTTTATATTAAAATTATTAATATGTCTTGCAGATACCGGCAGATAGACTGCCAAAGCGACTATTCCAGGCAAGACCAAAAGGCAGAAGACCAAGGGGCCGTCCTAGCAGGAGCTGGCGGAAACAGTTGGAGGACTGCTGCGAAGCGAGGTTGCAATTAAATTGGGCTGACGTAGAGAGCGCAGCCCAAGATAGAAAGAGTTGGAACCTCCTATGCGTTGCAGGAACCCCGACCCAATAGGATAAGAGGTAGAAGAAGAAGAAGAAGAAGAAGAACATAACAGTTATGGTCTAACATTTCAGTCAAACTTTGAAAAAAATATATATATTAAATTATATTAAAAACGATAGCAAACAAAAAACAAATGGAAAATTAACAAACGGTAAATCTATTCAAAATGTGTAACATCTTACCAATATAAAAACAGCTAAAATATAACTTGACTCTAGAAGAATACACAGACGAAAGGTCCAAAATAAAACAAACAAACAAAAGACAAAAAACCGACAGAAATTTAGAACCAAAAAAAAAACAACTTTAACGGAGACCGAACAAAAAATACATAATACCGAGTCTATTTAACAAAATACCGCATGGACTAAAAAATGAAGCAGAAAAAAAAATTAAAAGTTTAAAAAAATTTAAAATGAAATGTGAATATTATATAATAATATGATTGAATGAGTATGCAAATGGTTTCTACACACAAACTGTATACACAGTTTCGTAGGATGTGTTACAATAATATTGATGCAGATTAAATAAATTAAATAAAAAATAAACCAACTAACCATCACGCCGTTTTCCACAGGTGTAAGCAGAGAAGATAGAACACCATATTCTTCTATCTTGGCACACCAATTTTGCTTCGGCTATATTCATACATCTTCCCATGCGAGCTCTACGGCTGTTGAGGCTTTTAACAGGGCCATCCTCCAACTTGAAGTATCTGATCACACCAGGTCTTTCGCGGACGCCCTCTAATCCTGTTGCCTTCAACACTCGCCCCATATATTTTCTTAACCATCCTTTCCTCGTTCATACGTTCTACATGACCAACCCATCTCAGCACTCCTTTCTTTATTCTGTCTAACACACTCCGGCCAGCATTATATTCACTACTAATTTGTTCATTCCTCACTCTATCAACCAACGTAAGGCGCTTACAGATATAAATAAATGACATATGTATCTGACACACAGGTGTCCCGTATCTCGACGTCAAGCCAAAATCGGCCAAGTCATAATAGTTATCAGAAAAATATTTTAAAAAATCGAAGTCATGTGTTTTAAAAATTATAAGCATTTTTAAAAAATCTAGACCCTGCGACGGTCTTTTCACTCCTGTTGCTACAAATCTTTATTTTTCTTCATTTTTTTATTATTATGTAATCCTTAATAATCCTTCTGTAAACTTTAGCCCAAAATTCAAAGCCAACTGCTCCAGCTTGGAAGAAAATGTCACTTTTTGACCAAACCAAGTATTCAAAATCAATACTTTGCCCAGTTTTAATTGACTGTTTTTTTTATTTTTAAATATTTTCTACTACTATTATGACTTGGCCTGTCACCCGATTTCGGCTTGACGTCGAGATACGGGACACCCTGTATATACAGGGTTATTTGGAAAACATTAATAATCTCGCAGGACTATATTCCTGCTTTAATTATGAGTCGAAAATGTTTAAGTAATTATAACCTAATATCAATAGTAACATCTACGTAGCATATTTTTTTACATCTATCAGTCTAATCTACGTGCTGTCAAAAGAGTGTCAAAATCGTAAATCTATCGTCGAGCCAGGGTCGTGGTGCCAATTATTTATCGAATTGACCATCTAGAATTCTAGAAGTAATATTTGGCTAGAAATGTCATGCCTTCCCGACAATTCTGTATAAAATGCTTCAGATTCAAGATCTATAAAGTAAATCACCAATTTATCGAACATTGCAGTGAAACCGAAAGGAAAAGAATCACTTTCGTGGTGGTGAGTTTCAGCATTTCATCATTCCTTCCCTATCATAATTTAACAGTCCGTTCATCTCGTATTCACCTGCCTCCCACACACCCTCATCCCTATTGTCATCCTTTATTATCATCCTCCAAATTGCCGTTAATTTGCACTCCCTGTTTCCTGGCGATTCGCGTCAGGAACATATGTCTTAGACACATGTATCATACCACAGCTGCATAGAACATAATTTTACATACAATCTGCTGGTTAATGTTTTTGTGTATGCCAAAGAAGTATAACTCCTAACGTACACGAACCCATCTTTTTATAAAAAAGTGTTTTTTTTCACACGAAGCAAACACATTGTGGTAAGATATAATATCTTTAAATAAAATAACTCTTTGTTTAACACCACTTTATAGAGTTTTTAACCAACTAGTTTTAGCTCACAACTGAGCCCTCTTAAGGATTGAATATTACTAATCAAAAACAGAATCACAAAAAATCAAGAAAGCATTAAGGGAAGAAAGAGACAGAGCGTCATCTTTGGCGGGGGTCAGGTGAGAGAGGGGTATGGGTGAGTGTAGTTAATTGGAAGGGGAACATATCTAGAATTGGGCTACGCAATAAATCTAATTGTTTATTTAGTAAATAGTTTTTATTTATTTTTAATGATTTTTTAATTTCTATCTAAAAAGATCTCTATCTCGATCTACATCTCGACGTATGTATTGTAACGAGATGCTAAAAAGAATCACGCACTCCTGTCACTTGTCACAACACTACCGAAAAACCGAGAACGACCTAATGTGATCTACGGCCTTCGGAAAGCATCTGAAATAGTCTGAAAAACTTAAAAAAGCCTAGAAGCCACAAGAACGTTCTCCTAAACACCGGAAAGGTCTAGGAGATTCGATGCCAGAATTTGTAGATATAAATAGGAGCGTCGGCTGCGGCAGGAGAGTTGTAGTCGCGTTTGACAGGCGAAAACACTGCGATGTCGGCTGCAAGCCGTGACGGCCGGGGTTTCCATTTGGAGCGATAAATGAGCGTATAGTCGAAGTTCTTACCTGAAAAGGAGAAATAAACCGGAGCGAGCGGAAATTGGGTGAAATATTCTAGTGAATGTTAAATAAAGTCTTCCAGCGATGATAAAGTGTTTATTGCGAAATAGTGTAATTTAAAAAAAAGCATAAAGTTTAATAGTGTTAAGTGAATTGTTAAATAATCAGTAATTAACAAATCGCTAATTAATTTCCAGCATTTTCATTCATTCCTCCCGCAGACACGTGACAGTATTTTAAAAGTTTTTTAATCTCCTTCCACTAGATGTAACGTGAGCTCGCGGAAATGATGTGTTATCGTAATTTGCGCCCACAAATCCAGCATATTTCGTCTGAGCATAAAGTACTTTTCCCTCTAATATTCTCCTGCAAAAAGTACCCTTGGAAAGATAAAATGCCGAGTTTTTGTAAGTAATATGACTACATTACCTCACCCTGCTCCAGCGAGAGTGGCGGGAACGATCTTTGGGAAACCATTACAAAAATCTGTTGATTCAAGAATTTTCAAAAATAAATAAAACTCCGTACAGACTTGTTTGGACACTGAACTAGGGCTTCTATTACTGGCTTTCTGGACATAACCGATTTATCAGAAAACATATATAAATTTCATTACTGAATTTCCGGTAAATAAATCTCTATGTACCGGTTATTCAGTAAATTATTTTTCACTTTTGAATACAGTATATTTGGGGTATAAAAGCAAAAGCAGCAATGTCCAAAGAGTTTGAATGCGACTGCGATGATTATGAAGGATTGCTTATTTATAATTTACTGAATTAGAGATTTAATAGAAAACATAGCCAATAAATTTATTGAAAACATCATTTTGGAAGGGATAGATACATAAAATACCCAAATACTTTGATGACAGGCTGAAGCTGAATAGGGATTCTCTTTCTTACAATAGAAGAAAAAGAAAAACACCTCACAAAATTGTATGATGTATAAAGGTCTAAAAGTCTTCGATAGCCTGCCAAAGAAAATTCAAAACACGGTGAATATAAGGAGGTTTAAACAGGAGTGCAAAAATTTTATTGTAAAAACTTTTAAATGACTAGATAGAATGCAATATGTTTGAGTGAAATCATGTATTAGCCCACACGACATGTGTGGAAATAAATAATTAAGATAAATAAATAAAATCTAGAATTCAGCACATATTAAATTAGTAATTCTCGGTGACTGCATTCAAAATATATTTTTAACTATCTGCAACCCGTCAAAAATGTCTGAACACTGGTTCGCTTCTTTGTTAAGCCCTAGTATATATTTATAATATATTTTTGGCGGTCCACGGGGAGGTGACCGTAGCAGCGTGCGTAGAGCGGCCGGTTCGGATTTGCTGGCCCGAGGTTCAAGCCCTATCTCTGGCCGTTTAATTTGGTTTTTTTAGCTGTGAATTCGAACGAAATTACGTACGTTACAAGAAGTTACAGAGACAGACAGGCAGACGAACAGACGACGAAATTAATATTTTTGATAATTTACTGAATTTGAGAATTTTTAATTTATTAGAAACATGATTTTGGAAGGATATATACATAAAATCTAGAATTCGGCACGTTTTAAAATAATAATCCTCGGTGACTGCATTGAAAATATTTTTTAAATTTTTTTAATATTGCTGCCTTTGCTTTTATACCTCATATATAACAATATTTTAAGCCGCGATATTGTGTCACGAAGCCACGATATTTGCAGAAAGTAAGATCGTTGAGTGTTTTGTTGTGTGGTTTGTTTACCCAAATTTCGTAAAATTATTTCCGGCGTAATAAAATGCGCGCACCTGCGTTGGGGATCCGAGACCAACCAACTTCATCGATGATTATTTAATAACCAAATTAATTAATCAATTAGAAAGACATACAGAAAAATCTAATTCACGAAAAAATATTAGGTTACTACTGGGATTCGAACCCAGGTCACCTCCTTTCCGGGGCCGGTGCTCTGACCACTAAGCTATAGCAACCCTCTATGTTTCCGTGAATATATCGACCTTATATGTAGTTCTTATTTTTATTAATTGATTAATAGAATAATTCACAGAACTTTGTTCTGAAAAATTACAACTTCACAAATACGAATGTGTTCTTGAATATATAATATCTGTTGTATAAATGTATGTCCAAATAAAAATGAATTATTCAATTAATCATGGCGTCCATCTAGCGGTGGCATTGCAAAGTAATTTCAACTACCGTATCAAAAAAGTGGATTGCTCTATGGACAAAAATAAAAATTAATCAATTAATAAAAATAAGAACTACATATAAGGTCGATATATTCACGGAAACATAGAGGGTTGCTATAGCTTAGTGGTCAGAGCACCGGCCCCGGAAAGGAGGTGACCTGGGTTCGAATCCCAGCAGTAACCTAATATTTTTTCGTGAATTAGATTTTTCTGTATGTCTTTCTAATTGATTAATTAATTTGGTTATTAAATATTTCACAGAACTTTGTTCTGAAAAATTACAACTTCACAAATATGAATGTGTTCTTGAATATAGATGATTATTTATCTCTTGGCCGCTATTCTGTCTTCCGACCAATACTTTTCAGTGTCCTCTGTGCATAATTATAGATGATGTTTCGTATCTAGTAGTAAAAACTTCTAGGAAGTCTTTTTCAATTATGAATAGAAAATATTATTTATACCTTGGGTGCAAAATATTACCAATTGACCAAAAAGTAAAATATAATATAATACTAGAAGAAGTGATAAATAATATTAATATTAACACTGACACGCACCATAACTATGCAACCAGATCGACAGGACGAACAATGAGAATACCAATCACTAACAACGCGTATGGCGAAAGGAAAAGAGATTATATTGTGCCAATAATCTTTAATAAATTAGATAACAAATTCTTTGAGATGATGCAAGACAAAAAATAAAACTCCATTGGCTTCAAAAAAGTACATGCTAAAAGAATATATATTAAAGCTATGTACCTAATCTTACATTAATTTATAATTACATATCATGTATCACTTGTAAAAATCATGCAATACTCGATAATGAACAACACTTTAATCTTCATTATAAAATAAAAATTATTGTGAATTATTGAAGGCAATTTCCGTAAAACTGCCGTGCAGTTTGACATATGTATAATGTAATAAGTATCAAAAACTAAATAAATATGAAAAAAAAAACGTCAATAATTAAAGTTATTTATTATTATTAGTTAATAGATAAAACACGAGAAGAAGAAGAAGAAAAGAGTACAGTTATATTCGAACACCAAAGTGAAAGCGCAAATTTTTAAAGTCTACCCTCACCGTTCGCCATTTCTGACCCGGGGTAATGCACTAAATTTAATCTTGCAGAGCATGGCTGGCTCCTCCCGGAGCGGTTATACCATAGCGAACTACACAACGCGGCATAAAATAATATAAAACATGCCCGATACTGTGTGATGCACACGCGGGCTGAGTTGTGTTCGGCTATGATTAAAACTAGACGCAGAGTCTAGGGCGCAACCTCAAATCATGTCGCGTGTTATAAATACATGAATAGGTACACCTGCATGTAAAATTGAGACCGCAAAATGCCACTTTTCCAAGAATTAAGTTATCGTTAAAGAATGAAATCGATTGTGTTATAAAATAGCCAGGAATTATATTTATAATTATTTAAATAGAAATGCGAAGACAGAATACATTTTTTTTATTTAATTAATAATATATAATATTTTATTACAATGTTAGAAAATGCTCACAATTCAATTTTTTTATATGTATATACCTCACCAAAAAGAATTATGAATTCTTGTGTGTTGAGGGATAACCACTTATAATCATATAGTTGGTGTAATCTAATTAAATAACAGTGAGAAAGGTAATATACTATTATCTAATAAATCAAAATCTTAATTAATTATACAATATTTAGAATAAGCAACCAAGTAAATAATAATATAGAATAAGCAGTCAAAAGAGACCAAACTCAATTACAAAATATTATGTATCACATAAATATTCTAGTCTTACTACAGTGTAAGTATGTTATAATTACCATTCTTTTATTAGCTTCACTTGTTTGTCTATTTGTCTGAATAGAATCTTTTTATTGATATTTCACTCGCTTCCCAATGTCCAATCGAGCTGAAATTTTTCACACAGACGTTTTCTCGAAGACGAAGTATGGATCGATTATCAAATTCACTAATTATTCTTTTGGCTATGGATGATTCTTTTGATATAATGAGGGTTTACAAATTTTACATACAAATTATACAGATTCACAGTTTGATAAATAAGAAATTTTGAAAAATTGAAAAAGTGTTAATAGTAAATTGAATATCATAAATAACCAGGTCCCTCATTATTATTTATTTCCCATATATAATATTTATATTTTGATTATCTATACTTCGGTTTATAATTTTTAAGTAGACAATTGTATCCTGACAAAGGGGCCACGGGCTCAGAAACATGTTGATATTTTTCAATACATAAGTGGTGAAAACAACGTTATTTTTTATTAATTATATTAACAATGTCACCACAAAATTATTTTGTCCTTTTGAAGAAATCATTAAATCCATCATAATTAGTTAATCAAAGTTTTATATTGAAAGATAGTTAATGAGCTCACCAAAAGACGGCGCTAGTTACCTACCTAAGTGATTTTGTAGACTATTAAGTAGAAAATAATATAACATATTTTTTTATGAAAACAACGCTTATAATAAAAAGTAAAAATAAATTTTCAGTCAACAAATTTTTCCTGGGTCTCCAAATAAAAGCGTGGGTACTTTCCCTTCATCAACAACTGTAATCTGTTCTTGTTCTAATCTAATCTGTGTTCTGTAATCTAAATCAATATCATAAGGGCCCACCTTTTATCCATTACCATAAAACTTAAATATATATACAACATCTAAAAATAAGTTAAAATTAGATGTGGTATTCTATCAAGGATGGAAATGGTGAACGTTACATTGTGTAAAGTGATCACTTAAACCAGCCGTACGATAGGTTGTAAGCCCTATGAACACCCAAAGACTTCCATACCTATTTTCCCATAAAAAATGTAACTTCGTCTCCATGAGACATCTATAATATATCTTGACAATTACTGGATTTGTCCACAGCGGGATTATTATTAGTTCAAGATAAATTATAGAAACGTCAATGAAAGTTTTTTATACTATGGCCTAAGACTTACAACTGTATGGCTTAATTGATCATTCTACATGATGACTATTACTATTCAAAATGTTTAAATAACTATCTAACCAAAACATACACTCAACCCAGGTATTTTATCAAACGCCCGAGTTAATTCCCTTGCCTTTAACATCCAAACGCATTTCATCTCGGCATTTGTGCGACTTCTTATTTAGATTACTTGCATCCTTATAACCCGAGCGTTCCAGTGAACCCAGAGATACGTATCGCGTATTCTGTGCTATTCTGAAAATAGCAATATTGAGATGTCAGATCTTTGACAGGTATGTATAACATTGTACTGCCGCCAATTTCGATGTTTTAAGTTTGACATGTTTGAAATTAATTCATTCAATCGATCAGAAAGCTCTAAAACGTAAACAAACCTTAAATTATTCACAATTACGAATAATGAGCTTTCTTATTGATTGAAAACTGCGTCACAATGTTATCCAATAACTGTCAATATTGCTTAGTTCAGAATACGGATGATTATCTGTTAGCAGACTGTCAAACCTAGCTAGAATAGGTCGACGTCTTACAAATGCCGACCTTGTGAGTTATGAGGATAACTTCAGACTTTTTAAAATGTTCGTGGGAATTTGGGTGACCCGTTGGGAAATCCTGAGGGGTCCTGCTCAGTGGTCCTGATGTACCCTTGACCATGCTGCCCTGCCTCGGTCTTTCTTTGTTTTCTATTCATAATTTTATGTTTATGTTTATGTTTATGTTAATTTATATAGCGCCATTTTTACGTAAGAGACGCTTCAAGGGCGCCTTACAGGTGCGACATCCCGAAAAAATGAGTTTTTAGGCTCTTCTTGAAGTAATTTATATAAATTAACTTGTTTTTATTACCAATTTAATTTATAGAAATTAAATTGGTAAACACCACTTATTTATTGAAAAAAAATTCAACATGTTTTGAAGCCAATGGCTTCTTCGTCAGGATAGAAGAAGCCATTGGCTTCAAAACATGTTGAATTTTTTTCAATAAATAAGTGATGTTTACAAACTTAATTTATATAAATTATAATTATGTCATCACAAAATAATTTTGCTTTATTTGAAGAAGAAATCTTCTTGAAGTGTTCCTGATTCTCCATAGATCGCAGCACTGGAGGCAGCTGATTCCACATAGCTGGGCCCGCAAAGCTGAAAGCACGTTCCGCAAACTTGGTGGCTCCAGGTCTCCTTGGTACTACCAGCCTGCAGAGTGCCTCCGATTTAGCTGACCGCAGTGTGAGCCGTCTTCCAGTGATATTGTCTATGCTTTTCTTTGAAGACTTTTGTACACCATCAGAGAGAGTTTGAAATTTATCCGCTCTGGCAGGCGAAGCCAAAGTAGCTGCCTCAACATTGAGGATATCCGAGATATTTTGCTTGCAATTTCACTTTGCTTGTGTATTACTATTATTTTTCTTTTTACATTCTTGTTAATTTTATTGTGTTTTCTATCGTTACCATATTTTCCATTTTATTTGCACTACCATGTTATCTTTCTGTTTTGTATCATATTTTGTCAATTGTTACGTTTTTTCTCCTGAATCGGTGTCTTACCGGTGGTTTTATCCTCTTCTGACACAAGTGCTACATGTTTTTATTTTTGTTTTGTCCCTTTCCCTCCAAGGAGGGGTGTTGATTTATTTTGTCCCGCGAGATGTCTCCTCGGGTGTTCTAATATTGTATTTTTAGATTGTAGATGTTCTTTTATTGTACTTTTGTAAAACCCTTTCAAGAAATAAAGACTTTTTTGCATGGGACATTGAAGGTTTGGGCGACCGACTCGCCTGGTCTTGGTTCTTCCATTGCTGGGACGACAGGCCGGGCGGAGAGGACGCTTTGGCATAAAATAATGCCATGCAGGCGGCGAACGTGTTGGGCCAACATGGACGCTTTGGCGCATAAAACAGCCCAGGGTATGTGGTGGGTCACCTTCAATGTCAAACCTAACTGCGCGGTAGTGCCTTGAATCTATATGTGTGAGTCTTAGTCTCTCTTGCTCTTGTACTGTATCCATGTCCTTTGTAACCTGTATGCATAAATCTTTGTATCTTATATATCTTTACTACCATGTAACTGAATTGAATATACTAATAAAGATTTTATTTCTTCGAGAGTGGGACAGTGATTGGGCTTTGCTTGCATCTCCCTGCTGGGCCGCCCTATACACGGTCCAGCATGGAGATTGCTATTAGAGTAAAAAACTGTCAACTAGGCGACGCATGAGAAGGACCGATATGTCAGCGTAAGCTCATAAAACGGTCCTGGGAAAGTGGTGGGTACCCAATCACTGCGCGGTAGTGGGTAGCACAACGCGATAGGCGTTCGAAATACAAAACCGTTATTAAAAAACGTAAACATCAAATTAAACAAATGTCAATTAGAGTCGCAAGATGTAGTTAGATGTGCACCACTCAAATTTTGAAGTTTTATCCAAAAATTTTCCCATTCTTATTGTTTAGCCGTCTTCGCCACTCTCCCGGTCTCGGATTTTTTCTCGGGGTACTTATTTCGGTTTCAATCCATATGCGGTAAGCTTATTTCTTAATAAAATATCTGTAACTAGCTGTGCCCGCGCGGCTTCGCACGCGTAGATTTTCAGTACACTATTTGGATCGTCATAGAACTTTCGCGAACCTTCTAGAACACGCTCCTTGAAGAACTTTCAAGAAATTTATTGAATGTACAGAAACCTTCTAGACACACATTTCGCCACTCAGTTTAGAACTTTATAGAACTTTCGGGAATTTTCTAGAACCTTCTCCTTCCAGCACTTTCTAGAGAAGGTTTTTCCGGAACCTTCTAGACTCACCGACATAGTCGTAGCGCCTATTTTGAAACAATCTGAATAATTTGCGCCCTTCCTATAACAAAACAATGTGCTAGAAAGCACATTTTCGTCACCCACTCCCACCCACTCTCAGCCACCTCCACCAAACTCACACATTTTAAATGGGACACTCAGGGCTATCCACCACTATAACCACCAGGGGGTGGTAGTGTCTGGTTGTGAAAAAAACTTGGCGGATAGGGAAATACGGATTTCTTTTTATATATATATATTGATTAATTAATGTAGTAAAATATCTTATAATCATAAAAAACTTTTTTTTATTTATTTAATTAATAATATATAATATTTTTTTTATAATCATACATAGACAATGTTTACAAATCAATATTTTTTGTGAGTATATACCTCACCAAAAAGAATTACAATTCTTGTGTGTGGTGATATATACACTATACACCTAAAAATTTATTATGAATATTTTGAGTTACATATGACATACAATATACAATCATGAAACGTTCATTTTGACGGAAGTTGCATATGCACAGCGTGCGCATGTAGCGACATCTACTGTTCCAGTATTATCTAAATATAATAATTTTGTTCAAATTCCACACACGGCAGGAGTGAGACTCGAACCCTAGTCGCGCAGTACAGCAACACAGCGACTAGAGTTCGACTTAACCACCTCCGGTTCCCCCGAGACCATCAAAAATATATAGTTTTAAAAATACATGGTCCTAACTGTCATAGTGAAAACTGTTGCTCAATAACCTGTGACAAATTAAATATGACGAATTATGTTAAGTACTTGGGTATTCTTATAGATCAACAATTGAAATGGAAGAATCATATAAACATGATTGTAAATAGAATGCGAAAAACTATATATATATTTTTAAGATTATGCAACATTTTAACGATTGAATCACTTAGAACATTATATTATGCTTTTGTACAATCTATATTACAATACGGAATAATAGGTTGGGGGGGGGGGCTCTTATAAAAGTAATTTACAGGCTCTTAAAACAACTCAAAAATTAATTATCAAAGTAATATTAAAAAAAACATAAAATCTTCCCTACAGATTTATTTTTTAATGAAATTAATGTATGAACATTAGACAGACTCATTTTTAATAACTCAATTTTACAAATACATAAAGAAACATTCACTCAACAAAATATAAATACACCATAAACTCATAATACTCATAGTCATAGACAAAGAGCGCAAATAATAGGATGATTGAACATTCCTAAATATAACAAAACAGCCACACAACACCATTACACTTAACTAGGTGTCAAATATTTCAATAACTTACCATTGAATATTAGAACTGACGAACACTTTAAAAAATTCAAGAAACACATAAAACAAATAGAATATAAATAATTGAAATATAAAATAGTTAGAATTATAAAAAAATAACGGTACTCCGAAATAATTAGCATGCTGAGTCACTAATATTTATCTTATGATGTTTGTAATTCACTATACCTATAAAACTGTCTGTCTGTCTGTCTGTCTGTCTGTCCCTCCGATCCGTCCGTCCGTCCGTCCGTTCGTTCGTTCGTTCGTTCTCTATACAAATCCACACCGTTTGTCCGATTCGATTAAAATTACATTAGGCAACATTTCCTCCCTATTCTCATACCCCTTCCCCTCCCCCTGACATATTTTCGATGCAAATCTGTACCGTTTGATCGATCAGACTCAAAATTTGGGAACTTATTTTTTAAGACTCGGCGAGTAACATAGGCGATATTTCCCCCCTATTCTCATACCCCTTTCTCTCCCCCTGACATATTTTCGATGCAAATTTGAACCGTTTGACCGATCGGGCTAAAAATTTGGAAGATTATTATTTAGGTCTCAGCAGGTCACATAGACGATATTTCCCCCTATTATTTTACCCCTTCCCTTCTCATGACATATTTTCGATGCAAATCTGTAGTTTGACCGATCGGACTCAAAAATTTGGAAACTTATCCTTTAGGACTCGGCGGGTAGCATAGGCTATCGTTGCAAATCTATACCGTTCGACCGATCGAACTCAAAATTTGGAAACTTATTCTTTAGGACTCGGCAGGTAACATAGGCTATATTTCCTCTCTCCCCTTTCACCTTTTCTCCTCCCCCTGATATATTTTAGATGCAAATCTTTACCGTTCGAATGAAACTTTTGTTTCCCCCCACAAATTGATTTTCAACTTAAACCTTAACCCGTGCAACGCCGGGTACGAACAGCTAGTATATCATAGTACTTACATAATTTCATAAATACAATAATATATTCATACAATAAAAACGTTTTACTAGCCATAAAAGAGCTACAGCTCGTGCTTACGGGAGAATTAATCACGTCAGTTCGTTTCATGGATATTAAAATGGTAATTATAGAAGTACCACTATAACTAGACGTGCGAGGGAGGGCGTCGCTGTCGCGTAACAGAAGTTGTCAGGGTGTAAATTTATTACAAAATATAGAATGTCCGGTGACCGGTGTCGTATTAATACAGAAATTTGGTCGGGCAGCACTAAAGAATGCAGTGTTGGCGGCCATTCTATCTGTCAAACTGTCAGACGGTAATATCGGTCCATTAATGGCATAAGAGGCTAATGGAATACCTCGACAAAAATAACATCTTGTCGGAAAACCAATACGGCTTCAGAGCTAAGATGGGAACTGAAGATGCCATTTCCAAATTAGTCGAAATCACTGCCACAAATTTGGATAAGGGACGTAAAGTACTCGGCATCTTTTTAGACTTATCGAAGGCCTTTGATACTATATCACACTCATTGCTTTTAAGCAAACTCAACAAAATTGGTATCACTGGCAGTCGTCTAAACTGGTTCAGAAATTATCTTGAAAACCGAAAACAAACTGCGGAAATAAATGGCACACGTAGTGACCCAATGTTTATCAAATATGGTGTGCCTCAAGGAAGCACACTTGGTCCGATACTTTTCATTATATACATGCCAGGCCAGGGATGCAAGGAGCAAGATAAGTGGAAACTTCACGGTGCCGAGAATAAACACAAAGTTCGGACAGAGATTTTTCTTATTTTGTGCTCCAAGAATGTACAATAACCTGCCATTAGATGTAAAGGGTCTTAAGGTGTTAAAAGAATTCAAGCAGGAAATAACAAGGTGGCTTTTTGGTGTGGGTAGGACAAAAAATGAGACCAATGTGGCATCCATATTAGTATAGCCATATCAATACAGTCCATATTAATATAGTCACAAAAACGTTTTGCAATGGAATTCAAGCTGTCACGTATGACACATTGCTTTCGTTTTGTAGTCTGCCTACATTTGGTAACCGCTTTGTTGGCTTCTGTTTGAATGATTTTACTCCTTATTTACAATGTCTAAATGTATAATTCTCTAATATATAGTTTTTGTTTGTGTTTTATTTCTTACCTACAATATATAAATTTTATTTCTAATATGTAGGTCTTGCTAATGTCTAAACTTAAAAAAAAAACTGTACAGGTAGTTGCTTCAGAACAGACTACAACTACCTTCATTTATATGTATAAATAAATTTAAAAGAAATAAATAAATAAAATTAAAATTAAAAAATTATTCGCTTTTTCAGCTTTGCAAAACTTTAATACTTCATTGGCAATTGTTCTTGCACCATCCCGGACTGTTTAGGATGTTTTGGACATAATAATTCAGTGTATATTGGTAATCAAGATGACACAGCTCGCGCTCAAAGACGAGAATGAACTGAATGACAGGGCGAGGGGTTACCGCCGGGTGCGGGCGGAGCGGGTTTTAGTTCAAAATTCGCCGCACGCCAAGTTACGCTGGGCAAGCAATATAAGGTGTTAAGAATATTGAGAATAAGATACATATTTATAAAAATATAAAAATAAATAAGATAAAAAATAAGATAAAAATATAAAATATTGAAGATAAATAAATATATAGTGAAGCTCATAGGAATTTCAAAGGGCTTTTTAATTTTTTTTTAGTTAATTTTTAAATAACGTAAGATCTTGACTTTTTATTTATTTTACGGTTAATGAATAGAATGTTTTAATTCCTACGGAGGAATAATGGTTCTGAGTTACTTTAACAATAATAAAAGCTACGAACTTGCGCATCAACCCAATGTTATGACATCAGTAAAAATACCCTATCGGAAAAAAATAAAAGCTCGTCGTGTGCCAGGCATCTGTCACCGAACGTTGGCGAAAATGACTGCGAACATTCTCAAAGGCCCAGAAAATTGGGCGATCATTTTATGTCAGACGGGACGCAAAAAACAATTTAATTTACTGTGTATCTTGTTATTTATGGGTCTGGTGCAAACAGACCGGCGCGTGGGCCCCGCCATTGGGCGCAAAAAATTATAATGGAATCGTGAAAAACCGTGTCGGGTGGCGACCATTTTGTGATACTTTTTATTTCTACCCTCGTTTGAAGTGTGATTTACTTTATAGACCACGTTTGGCCGCCTTTCCACCCTTGAAGCTCGACAGCGTCGTGTCTGTTATAAACCTTGTTCAACACCCATAAAAATATTTTTATATCCGAGGTTGTTTGGCTTTTGTTGAATATCTATACATATAATGGACAATTTTCTGTACAATTCTCCATCATTTGATAGATCTAAACCAAATTTTGTAAAGTTATAACTCTTTAGGACCCTGCGCAACAAAAAGACACTCGGTAGTATTCTGAAATAAGCAATATTGTTATTTCTGTATCTTGACAGTTGTAACATTGTAATGCCGCCAATTTTAACGTTTTGAGTTTGACAGGTTTGAAATTAATGAATTCAATCAATTAGAAAGCTCTAAAACGTAAACAAACGTTTTAATTTATTCATCATTATCTTCTTCATCCCCTTGTCCTAGTAGGGTCGGGAGCCCAAAGGCTTGACAAGGCTCATTCTGCTTGAAAAGCTTCTATTCTTTCCAACCCCGGGAAAAAGAAACTGATCAATCTCCACGACTACCAAATCTCTTCCCGGTTCCCGATTGGAATCCACCGATTCTTTTATCGTACGAAACGAGGAAATGAAAACACGAAAATCTTCTACAATTCCGGCGACAAAACAAGAATTCTTCGAAAAATAGCTTACCAAAAAAGTACGAAAATATAAAATTACAGACACGCAGCACGTTGAAAAAATGTTATGAAAGAGAAAGACCTATTTTTCTCCAAAAATTTCCTTTTATACCCTGCGATATTTATTTTTTCAAACTAAAAAATATAAAGTTACAATTTAACATGTTCCAAATATTTCTTCATTCAAATTTTCCAGTAGATAAATTGTCGAGTTCTTACTAGCACGTAATAATAAAGAAAACACTTAATTCTTATTAATCCATAAACAAATATATACAAAATATGAAACAATTTCAATCTTTAAGACAATACTACATTTCCAAATCATTCGACAGATATTTTGGAGAAAACACCTTCTGTCAATCGGATAATTATGAATTTTGAGACGAAAATATTAGGGTTTCTTATAAAATGACGACTTTAGTAGAATTTTGTTCGCGTTGTAAAGAATGTAAGAAATGTAATTAAAAATATTATTGAACATTTTCAAACCATTATACTTAATTAAAACGCAAGTTTGACTGGGGTCCCGTTTGTACCCCGCTCCGCCCCCCGGTCCTATTTTCTATCTTCCGCTATCCGAAGGTTAAATATCCAAAAAATAATGAAATTGCCGACGCGTTATTTTATCGGACATTGTGCCTACATACCAGTGACATGTGTCGATTTGTATTATTTTCGGTCGTGTGCCGGCCGTACGTAACTCGGAATGTACCCTGTCTGCCGCGCAATTTCGAGCACAATTGCTATTTTTAGACACTTTTTTGTAATGGTTATATTCATGTAAAAATCAATAATAATCACTTAAGGGTTGCAGTTTCTGGTTTCTCAATATACAGACTTCAATAATTACGCACATTTCAATAATTACTTGTACAATAATTACTTATTCATTAATTATGAAAATAATTAACGAAATTTACTATCAGAAATGTACGCACATGTTCATCGAATAAAACCATGGAAGTAATAACACGAAATATATTGTATTTAAATATTTTCGTTCTAAATACATCAAAAATACAAAAATACTTAATTTTAACACTTTTTTATTTAAAAAAACACTTTTTTAACAGATAAATAAGTTTTTGTATAAAATGTACTTTTTTAATCTATTTTGTACCTGTAAAATGTAAAATTTATTTTGTATAAAATGTATTTGCATCTAAGTAAGTTATAATTATTGTAAACTTTGCCTGTCCCAACACAGAGCTCTAGTGAGACAGGTATAGTAAAATCAAACCTTACATATGTACGTAAAGCAATGAAATAAAATGAAAAAAATGAAACTGAAATAAAATTAAAAATAAACTGAAAAAATGAAAATTAATGCCCGGTTCGAAGAAGATATTTAGAATAATTTTTTGTCCGGTTTGCGCGGCAAATGAGGTCACTTGACAAATAGAACTCGTTCATTCATTAAAAACTTGAAATACAACGAATGATAAGCTTTAAAAACCCATAAACGCAGGTAAAATAGGCCGAATTCGCATACGTGTCTAAGGAGCGCAGATCTGCGGTTCGGCCCACAGAGGGTACAAAAGTATTCGCGCAGATCTGCGCTCCGACACCCGACCGGTTAAATGTGAAGTTTTTAATGCCACGCGAAATTTCCAAATTTTAGTTTAGATGTTCACTTTTGAATTTTTTGCACGATTCATTAAAACGTCACCGTGTTTTCTACTATAATAGTTTCTATATCGTCCATTTGATCTGTCAAATTCCATATTCGAACATCCGCAATCGACAAACGCAACGCACGTCTCCGAGTGTGCCCACACTGAATAATTCAAATGAAGCATCAATTTTTGACAATAGATCATTTTCTCCACCACGGCAACACCGGTTTCCTGCTATTTTCGATAATCCCTCCACTTTTTCTCTCAAATTCGAAATTCAAACCTCCGCAGCCGCCGAGCGCAGCCCGCGCCTCGGTGTGCCCGCGCTGATAAATTCAAATTTGAAAAAGGACGCGTTCGGCGGGCTGCAGCGGGCACCCACCGGCGCGCCGTTTGATTTATTGCCGCGCGACATTATCAAAAATGTAAGCGGCTCCTCTTTCACGGAGAAAGCAATGCATAAATATGGAGCCGGAGGAGTAAATAACTGCCGTCGCGGGACGGCCGCCCCGAGGGACGATTTCAATAAGCGAGTGCGCCGGGAGCGTTCACGACGCCGCTCCGCGTGACTATTTCCCTACGCTTACGAAACGAATAAAAACAGCGTATTAACTTCAATATCTTGCAAGCTTTGCATAAACCACATTGATTATTGAAGTTGTATTTCTGTGTGCGAGTTGAGAGTGAAATGAAAATGAAACAGTAAGCACATAATTCAATCACCATAATAACACACTATTTCGTTTGATCACAATTATATAATAAAAATAAAGGACCCAGAGGATATACAATTTTAATAACTCCATTTTCAAACGACTTGATGACGTCACTTATAAGAATTGCTAAATATTATAGTCCGCAGCATTTTCCCACCTTACTGCAAAATTCGTTACTCTATCCACCCTGACAAATTTCAGTATGTCTATAGAGCCGAATTTCAAACGGATGAATTCTTGGTCTAGGGCCCATGCCTTGTCATATTAATAAGGATAAAGATCTCATTACGAGAAACGCACTTCTTGCCGTCTCTATTCGAGCTCTTACTTCTTGAAATGAGTTCCTTTTCTCATCCACCCACGCACCCAAATACTGTATATTACTTGATACTTTCTATTTGATCATTTTTAATGATTTAATTTGGTATAATAAGTGATCCATTTGATACTATTAATAATTTTGTTTAGATTATCATCTTCAAGCAATACTTTTTGGTTGTTCCGTTTACCTTCTTTGCCATTATTTGAATGTCATGCGTGTTGTCTGCAAATAGCACTGTATTATCCGTAAGTCCTATATTGTTTCACGGGGAACCATTCACCAGTAACCCGCGAGGATACAGTGAACGCAATATTACGTTAGCTTCACCCAGACGATACACATCGACTTTAATAGAACAAACCCATGCAACGACACCCATTTTTTGCACAGCCCGCGAAACAGAAGAGAGCGATATACACATGAGGTACATGATTATATTTTCTATTTTTGTTTCACAACTTTGCACTGCGGAATTAATAAGTGTTTGTTTTTTGCGCAAACATTTAATACCTGTAACAGTGGGTACACCCATTGCCACGTAAGAACAACATTAAAGTTGTCAGACGCAGTGTCACCATGGGCATCCTGATGAACCCACGCAGGAAAAAACAGCGGCGACAAAGCCGCGGCAACATTGCCGTGTGAATCGAAATTATAAAATTAATTAAAGTCTTTTTTTTATTTTGTGGGCAGCCTATCAATCGTATTATATTATAATTATTTCAGAAACGTTGCTAGATCTGGACAATATATATAGACAGTACCAAAAAAAATGTAGAGAATGTTAAAAAAATTCAAAAGACGAAAGAACTATCGAAAATTCATCTAACCTAACCTATCCTTATTATGCCTTTATATGTAGAATATTTAAGAAGATTAGCAAATAATTTAGAAATTAATGTTATTTTTTAAATATTTCTTAAATTATCGCTTGTTTTGTAGACTAAACAAGTTTAATATTTTTTTATTATTTTTTTGCCTTATAAATATATTTTTAACAAAAAATATTCTCTTTGCTCATTTTCATCCATTTATGTTCGTACTTTTTTATGTTTATGTTTTTATTTTTATTTTATTATACTAGTAGGTATATAAATATTTTTTTACTAATTTCTACTTTTATTTCGCGGCTTTGTCAGGTTACTGTCGCCATATCTTTTCAACTTTTACATGGATAATTGTATGAATGACCTGAAGGAATTAGAAGTAGGAGCGAGAATGGATGGGCTCGCCATATCCTACCTGATATACGCAGACGATGCTATATTGTATTAACTAATATTGTAACTGATCTGCAGTGCCTGGTGTTCAGGATGTCCGATGTATGCGTGGAGAGTGAACTTCTGATAAATGTCGTCAGCAAATCGAAAGTGATGGTTTTCGAGAGAGAAGTAAGAATAACTAAGTGTGATGTAATGGTAACAATGAATGCTTAGAACAAATCAACGAGTTTGTGTATTTAGAAAGTATGTTCAATAGATATGACAAACGATATCGAAAGGAGAGTGACGTGTGTGAGTGAGAAACGAAGTAAATGGCACTCTGTGTGCACTTACAATGTTCTAATTATCTCTCCAAGTCCGTGCTTCGTTATAACCACGCGTCCCCGCACAGTGCGCCCCTTTTATTCCTTTTTCTCTCTGTCTACCGTCCTTTTCATGGGCTCAGATAGACGTCCATCCAGATACATGAATGATTCGACATTTACTCCATAGTCATCATCATCATCACTCTTGGCACTACAACCCTTGGTGGGTCTTGGCCTCCTCAATAATTTTCCTCCACTCATCTCGGTCTAGTGCCAGCTCTCTCCAGTTCCGAAGCTCTACAGCAGAGATGCTTAACTATGCCTAATAATGATAGGAACAGCTCTTCTCAAAACTATAATAGTAATATATAACTTAAATAGTGTGTGTGTAATAAAAAATTTATATAAAAATTATATTTTCAATAGCAATATGAATATGTTTATTCACGGCGACTACATAACAAACTAATAAACCTAACTAACTTATTAACCAACACGCCGTTTCCCCGCAGGTGTAGGAAGAGACTATAGAACGCCATATTCTCCTATCTTGAACACCACTTTTACTTCGGCTACATTCATACGTCTTTTCACGCAAGCTCTACGATTGTTGAGACTATTATCAGGGCCATCCTCCAATACTTGCAGTATCTGATCATGCCAGGTCTTTCGCGGACGCCCTCTATTCCTGTTGCCTTCAACACTCGCCCCATACACTTTCTTATCCATCCTTTCTTCACTCATACGTTCTACATGACCAAACCATCTCAGCACGCCTTTCTTTATTCCGTCAACTATAACTACAGCCAGCATTAGATACATTCACTTCTAATTTCCATCTCTTTTAATAAAATCTGTTTCAACTACTTCGTATTATATTTTCCATAATGCTTCTACTAGGGTGGGCTAAAAAATAGACACCAATGCAACATCGTAAAAAAGTCATGTGTATCGTATATAAAATATAATAATGTTACAAGGTTTTATTAATCTATATCTATAAAACTTTATGTATGTCTGTTTGTCTGTTCTCTGTACAAATCTACACCATTTGACTTTAGGACCTGGTGGAAAACATATGCGCCACTCCCCCCCTTTTTACCCCACTCCCTCCCTCAATATATTTTTAGATAGATCTTCAATGGACCCAAATTTTACATAATTAACCAACATTAATAAACCTCTTCCCCCTTAACCCTCTCGCACCTCACCGATATACTCTCTTTAAAAATCAACACTGTTTGACAGATCTGAACCAAATTTTGCATAGGTACTTATTCTTAAGGACCTTGCTTAAAACATAGGTGCCATCTCTTTTCTCCTCCTTTACACCAAACCCTCCCCCAGATATAAATGTCATGCACTCCAAATTAAATTTAGTACTGTCAAAATTCAAAATTGTAAAAAGATACTACTTCCCCTCCCCCTGACAATCCCTCCTCTCCCACCCCGCGTTATAAATTAGAAATTAAAAGGATTGCAATTCAATATTTTTTTGCTGCATATCTAATTATTGTTTAACGAGAAGCGAAGTTTTTTGTATGAACTTTTATGCTTAGGGCCGTGCTTGGTGCCCTAAATGTTTCGTGTTAATTTTTTTCCGTGTTTTTCTTGATAAAGAAATCGAATCGTTTTCTGTTTTGCAATAATAGTTTCTGTTTTCTTGTAATTAGTAATCTTGAACAGTCAACAGTTTTATTTCAGAAGTTGAAGTAGATAAAAAACAATAATTTAGTTTCGGATACATAGCCAGCACATACGACTCAATTGTGCGAAATTAATTTTCGTTGCGAAACGTCATTCAACTTAACGAATCGCTATCATCACCCCGCATCGACCTAACTCACACCATACAATCGTGGCCAACACCGGAATGGAGAATACTAAATTGTAAATAAGTCGTCCTCAAATCACTCGCCGTCCAATTCGCATTCGTCCATTCGTGAACTCGAGCACAGAATAAAGAACATAAACTCGAGTACTAAATTGGTATGGAAACATGGAACTAAATATAAGAGCGTTAGGGATGGGCGT
Source organism: Agrypnia vestita (assembly GCA_016648135.1). Taxonomy (NCBI): domain Eukaryota; kingdom Metazoa; phylum Arthropoda; class Insecta; order Trichoptera; family Phryganeidae; genus Agrypnia; species Agrypnia vestita. The sequence continues at coordinate 85,655 of JADDOH010007548.1, forward strand.
TGAATGGACGGACTAGTTGAAATCAACCGTTAACGTTGCATCGACGCGTCGACGGTTTACGTTCATCGCATGGACTAGTTGAATTCGTAGACGGTGGATGGCGGACGCCGTGGTCGGTGGACGATTCAAGATTCAACGTAATACAAAGCAACGAGCGAGAGCAAGACAAAACGTCTCTGTTTATTTCTCTCTCATCTCTCGCTGTCGACTTGTAGATCATAGAGTGCAGATCTGTGTACATGAACTATTGAGACTTGACAGAGACTTGAAATTAACTGACAGAGACTTGAAATTTGAATGTATGCGTAGGGCGAGATAGGCTTAATAAGCTATTATCTATTATTTTTTATTTGATTTGTGCGATGTGCACGTGCGACGTTTCGGTGAATTCCCAATTTTGCGCTGTATAAAATAAAACAATTCTGTTTAATTATTTTATTTTTTATTGAACTAATATTTTACTGCTTACATCTGATATTGTTGTGTATACCTACTTCTTTCTTTATTATATATAGAAAGACGTATATAAAACGTATGTAAACAAATAAATAATAAAATATTACTTTTTACATATGAGTACAAGTAGCGGTTTTACTATCCCCAAAACTATATTCCTACGAACTTCTTTAAATTTTAAAAATTAACGTAATAAAAATAGCCAACGATTGAGCCGTCGAGCAGCGTCGCGTCGAACCGTAGACAGTTGACCATCGTCCCGATGTTTAGATAGAACGTCCGCGACGTCCCCGTAACGAAGTTGACGCGTCAACTAGTTGACGAATTCAACTAGTTGATCGTCTCGTCGATGGATGGACGTGGACGGTCTCGTTTCGTCGACGGTAAATACGTCGACGACCCATCCCTAAAGAGCGTAGCTTCTATACGGCGGCTATATCTATGGTCCGCGATCTATCCGAGTATTGCCAGTCGGTAAAAAGCGATTCAGATATGGAATTCGCGCGCTTATCACATAAATCACCGGCAGGAAAGTTCCATCTTTTCGTATTTAATATCCTCGAGCGGGGCTCCGCTATAAGCAACAGTTGTCGCACAGATGTAGATGACTGAGATAATTTTCCGCTTTTCACGAATCCTTTAATTTATCTCAAAAGTCTTCGTTTTAATAATAGCGCGCGAAAATATCATTTCCTACTCAGCCGCATTGAAAGTTGGAATGGCATTGCTCTTTGGGAGATCTACTGAGTTTTGATAGAACTAAAGTTGGGCCGTTTGCAGACCTTCAGATATCTGAAAATTTTACTCGATTTTAGTAATGAATCGTTTGGTGAAATTTAAACAATTTTTAAGCATTAAGCAAACTGTTATGAACATAAAGAAAACGGAGAAAAATTTAATATTTCTTTCTGAATTCCTCGAAGCGCATTTTAAATGGTACCTACTTTATTAAAATGCGTAATATGAAATAGATATTATAGTTTTTTGACTTTATATGTATGCATGCGGTTATTGTATAGGAAGTGATGCGATGTTTATTTTTATTTATTTATTTGTTTGGAAATATTTACAGATATAAGAAAATTATACGTATATATAGCCTAAGAGCCCCTGAACGCCAGACCTACGTCATAGTATAAAAACAGAAAGTTTCTCTGCGCAATGTCCCCAATAGAAGTAGGAAGGAATGGCTACTATGAAGTTTGGATCATCGTGGCTTTGACAGATAACAGGTAGCAAAGGTGTATAAAATTGCTAACAGTATAACGCCTAATTTTTATATATTTTCTTCGGGATGATATAAGAAATCACGTCATCCCCTGCCAGACACTTAGTATCCTAGCAACCCCCCGCCAGACACCCTCAAACTTTTGTAAATTATAAGTGTACTTACGTAATAGTATAAAAGCTGAATTTTATATATGTTTCTTGGATAACTATCAAAAGATGTTTTCTTAGTAGCCAGACAGTTTCTACAGTTCTAACGCCTTGCAAGACAATGCCCATTAAATACAATTGAACTAATTTTCCTTAGAATTTCTTAGTACTGAAACAATTTTTTTCTTCCATAATCATAATAAACAATAAAATTGTAATAAAACATGACGAAGGAATACCTTAAATATGAACTCTGTATTTAGTACACTTACAGAGATATTCAGAGATAATCAGAGATAATGCAATAGGCATGATGACAGATTTTGAAATAACCTTCAAAATGTAGTTACACCTCTACTATCACCGAAAATAAGATTATTTCAGTAATGAACTAATTTTTTACGCAAATAATTGCGTTTTCATCTACCTATTTTTAATTTCGCCCAAAAACGCCCGCAGCTGTCAAGGCATCTACGATACGTCAATCCTAAGTAAACATTACACTGTTTCTACGACAACAGTCCAAAGACACGGTGATGGTTAATTTGGCATGACAGCATTCGCTCTGACGGTGTTTCAGTTAAAATGGCCGAATGCAGAATTTTATACTTTTATTTTATTAAAAATCTTATTAATCTCAATGTGTAGGCACATATTTTTAAACATGGTCATTACTCCCTTTATATTAACTCGTGGCGTCTGCTTGCTTGATGCCGGCTTGCCGGCTTGCCGTCGAAAAAACTTTGGATCGATTTTTGACCCTTTTCCCGTGATCGAATCGAGCTGAAACTTTGCAAGCAGACTCGTGGCGACGATCAAGAAGGTCTATCAAATTTTCGTTAAAAAATAATAATAATTATAGTATAATTTCGAATTTTTAGAATTTTAAATGGTTTTTTTCAAATTGGAATCATTACAAAAGTTTGATTACTAGCAACGGCGGCCCGATAACGTCGCGGAATATTTTCTAAATTTGAATTACTCCGTCGGTATACATAATAGGTACTTCACTATGAATTTCGAAAATCTAAATTGACTGACAAATGTTTTTAGAATTTAATCTTCAAAGCGTGAAGTTTCTTATCAAAACTCAAAACATCTGAAATTTTAGAAATATATTAAATTACTGTAAGTTTAGTGTTATGTTATATGTTTTAATTCGTTTTTAATTGTTGTTATATTTTACAAAGAAAGGGAGTATAATAAATACTTGGTTTTTATGGGTTACTTTTTTTAGAGTTCTTTCAAAATATTTTCTTCTCTAAAATCATTTATTGTTTAATCCTTTAATGATGTCATCGTGCCTATTCAGTTAACAGTGCCGGAGTGGAAAGGTCAAGCGAAGTTTTGTCGCAACGATGTCAAAACTAGGATCTCTCTCGTCACCGCCGCGGTATCAGGCCGCGTATTCACTAGGGGACAAATTGTCTCTCAACATCACGCGCGGCATAGAGTCTACGTGACGCTGCAACGTTGCCATGCGCACGGTTCCCGATCGAGCGCACGGGTACATCGTACCGCGCGTCAGTACCACGTGGTATGTTAACAAGCTGAGACGCATGCTCTACAGTTACATACGCTATATGATATAATATAAAACAGCGTTCCGTAATATTGTGTCTTGCTTGGCTATGGAAGGCCCGATTATTTGTAATAATTTTTCAAAATCAGTTGTTGTCTTTCGAGTGAAATTGACAAAAGATCCGTTAGACATTCGAAGATCGCATAGAATATTCATCCTTCTTTCTCCTTGCAGTAAATAATTTCGCACCAACCTCCTTTTTCTGCTCTTACTTTTCGATAAACTCGTTAGAATAAATAGATGCGCAGCACTAATCATCATAAAGCCATGTATTCACTAGGGGACAAATCGCGAAACATTCCGCTCGGCATGTCGCATCAACATCTACGCTCATGTTTC
>JADDOH010007550.1:0-15751 GCA_016648135.1 Agrypnia vestita
TAGAATTCTTCAAAACTAAGCAGAAAACTAAAAGAAATAAATTATTTTTTGATTTCTTTCCAAAAAACCGAATATTGCTGTCATCTGTGAAACAATTGTCATAAATTTTCGAAATTCGTAGTGATGTGCCTATTATACAGACGGAGTAATTCAAATTTAGAAAATATTCCGCGACGTTATCGGGCCGCCGCGCCGTTGCTAATCAAACTTTTCTAATGATTCCAATTTGAAAAAACCAATAAAATTTCTAAAAATCCGAAATTATACTATAATTATTAAAAAATTTTAACGAAAATTTGATAGATCTTCTTGATCATCGCCACAAGTCTGCTTGCCAAGTTTCAGCTCGATTGGATCACGGAAAAAGGGTCAAAATTCGATCCAAAGTTTTTGTTGACGGCAAGCAAGCAGACGCCACGAGTTAATATAAAGGGAGTAAAAAGGACATAGCGTTACACAACTTAGCAATCCTAAATTACTCTTATAAATTTACCATTATTGGATTTTTTTGATATTATGTTTTATTGTGTACGTATCTACGGTAGAATGGATTGCTTTCTTTCATCTCTTGTTTATTCCAAATACAATGTTCATGACGATAGTCTTTTGCTTTCTGCCAGTAAATAACAAAAACAAATCATTGCCTTTTTACTCCCTCTCTTTTAACTCGTGGCGTCTGATTGCTTGCTTGTCTGACGAAAAAGCTTTGGCTCGATTTTTAACCCCTTTCCCGTGATCCAATCGAGTTGAAACTTTGCAAGCAGACTCGTGGCGTCGATCTAGAAGATCGATCAAATTTTCGTTAAAAAAAATTAATAATTATAGTATAATTTTGGATTTTTCAAATTTTTAATGGTTTTCCATAGAACTCCATAAGTTGTACGAAAATACACGAAACCCGAAAATGAGAAAGGAAGTATTGTAAAAACTTGGTTTTTATGGGTTACTTTTTTATATAAACTCTAATCAAGGTATATAAAAGAGACGAAGATGTTTTATATAGTGAAGTAGGTATGGAGGTCTTGGAGTTTTTACAGGGCTGACGTCCTTTCATTGGCTGGCTTAAGAGATCACTTTATACAATTTAACGTTCACCATTCCACCCGTGATCGACCACCATACCTGCCAAATTTGGAAAGTTGTAAATCGTCATGGTCGTAGAACAATGACGGATGTGCAAAAAATTCCATATTGACTTTTTTGGATCATTAAAAAGTGAAAAGAGCCACTAATCGTATATAAAAAGTGTATTTTGTTCTCATTAATTTAACCGTCGTTATACGAAGTCCATATAACGACGGTTTTGATTTGCGATCGTAGAACAATGCAGCATGTGTAAAAAAGTCGTTGTACTGCGCTGACTATATTTGAGGTTTGAAATGTATCAACTTTAAATAACTAAAGGAAAATCTTTTGTAGCTATCGAGCTATGACATAAAGTGTCTTTATGTAAATAAAACTTCAAACTGCTCTCCTGCAAACTTGAGAAAAATCACATGCGTCGTTATTCTACGATTTTGACGATATATGTACCTAGCTTCAATACAAACTACGCCATCGCCATATAAGGTTGAAATTTGTCATTCCCGTGACATAGATGTCGCCGCTGGTGAGACTTCCATATTTTGACTAATTGTCAAAATATGGAAGTCTCACAAAAATCCAGTAGTTGTGTTAACATATCCAAAAAATATTGTCTAATCAAGGTATTGGTTCGACAAAGAATATCCAGAATATAAATAATTGTTTTTTGGGAATACAATTATTTTTTCTCGCAAGAAATGAGCTCTCCAGCCGTCAAAGTTTCTCATGGCTGTAAAATATGTGCGTTCTTGAATATGTATTGTTTTCGAACTTGGGCAGTATCTCTCGCGGTGTTACCGAGAGGTTTTCGGTCGGCTGATTTATTACCTTCACTTTCTTTTCCATTAGTTTTCATCCACACACCCTTCCACCCGTGTGTTTGTTCATCCCACTCTAGTTCAGGCTCTACTGGGATTTGGGTTATGACTGGTGACCAGATAATAGTCACCCGAGTAAATAAATATTTAAAAACGTTTGTTTACCTTCGTTTTGCGTCTGTTTGCTCTGATCGACTGTAATTAAGTGACTCAATTTAATTGTTTATAAAGTAGTGAAATTTTGTGATAAAAAATTTTCGTAAAAAAAATTTTTTGGGAAAAAAAAAAAAATTTAATATTCAAAGCAAGAAAACACTTGTGGCTTGACATTATAAGACATTTAAGAATAAATTAAATACTAACTTTTAAACCACCTTATTGGTTTAAAGGGTTAAAAACGTATTTTTAATTTATTCTTAAATGTCTTAAAGGTAATTTTATTATTGGTTTTAATCTACTTAAATATTTATTAATTACACCTACATGTTTCGGAAAAACCTTTCCATAGTCCAATTCTAAAAAAAATTCCAATAATTTTGTGTAATCAAGAACTTCAGCAATAATATTTTAAATAATTTAGAAAGCCAAAACAAAAGACATCATTCATTTTGATATTTTGAAATGTATAATACACCCTTACGACGGAAAGGTTTTTCCGAAACATGTAGGTGTAATTAATAAATATGTAACTAGATTTAAAACAAATAATAAAATGTCAATGCTCAATCAATTGAAAAAAAAAGAATATTTTACTATAAAAAAGTTGCGGACGTTACACGAAGTTATGGGGACGGACAGACAGACGTACAGACTGACGGACGGACAGATAGACAACGAAATTATTGTAATTGGGAAGGGATAATATCCGGTATTATGTGTTATGCATTCCGGGTACGGATGTTGATATCCAATAATACAAATTTCTAATATCCATCCCTAACTAGAATCCAATAGATCTCATTCCGTTTTGATTAGTAAATGCTCCGGTATTGTAAACCCTGAGCATAGCCTATAAATTTAGAGGAAACATGAATTTGGAAGGGGGATAGACGCATAAAATTTAGAATTCAATACATTCTAAATAGTAATCCTCGGTGACTGCATTCGAAAAGTTTTTTTTTTTGGATATTGCTGCCTTTGCTTTTACACCCCTGGTTTCATTGGTTGAAAAAAATTTGATGTTTTTTTTCTTTCTGATGCATGTATATTATTTTTGATTTTAAGAAACCTGGTCACCTTAGTTGTGAGTAAAAGCATATTTGTAATAAAGCGTTGAAATTGCGAAAAATGCTTTTATCTGAATCCACGATCAATGAAATGTTGTTTCGACGGCTGACAGTAATACGCTACTGAATTATCTCTATTGCTTATTTATTTTTGTATGTAAGCATATTTGCAGACCTTATGAAGTCCCACTCTCCTCTCAATCCTGCTGGAATTGACAAAGGGTTTACAGTTGACCAGGGTTCGAGGATATATATCCCCGGATATATATATCATGACATATTTCACGATATATATCACGATATTTATGGCTTGATTTTTATTTTTGATATATATTAAAAAAACTTTCTGCGTTCGTTAATAGATGGCGTTAAAAGATGTATTTAAAAAATGCTAGATTGTTTTTTTAGTATCTGCGGTCGTTACTAGATGGCTCTATATTTGTACTACAAGTTATTTCTTTGATATCTGTGTTCGTTACTAGATTACGAAAAATTCATTCGTTTCAATACATGTTAAATAAAATGATAAAAACCCTGAAAATTTTCCTATTAGAATGTTTTGCAATTGGAATTTGAAATTTTTTATTTTTTTTATTTGACTTGTATTAAAGGGAATGAATTTTTCTTATTCGACATAAGTTTCTGTAATGATCGTTCAACGTTTTACAAAAAATAAGTAATAAGAATTATTGAAAAAAAAATGTAAACTTTGATATCGCGTATCTCCATAACAATTGATATTAGTTCATAATAGCTTGAACATTTTCGACTCATAATCAAGGCAGAAATACAGTCCTGCGAGGTTATTAATGTTTTCCAAATAACCGTAAACTACTAATCGTGTGTAATGAAAAAAACAAATAATTGGCTAAACGCATACATTTTTCGTCTGTTTTTAAAATTTACCTTTTTCAGTAACTCCATATAATCCGCATCAAAACGCATGTTTTGTCAAATAATTTAATCGCTATTGACATCTTTTTATTTTTTTTAATTTTTTTTTTATTTAATATTAAAACTACATTTAAATCATAATACATTTGTCTATTACAATCTACTTAGATACATTTTATTTTATTGCTTTGCCTCTCCAAAAATGAGACTTGCTCATGTGCTTGGTGAGGGGCTTACACTTTATTAGTTTATTTTGGATTTGGCTTCTTTGTTCCTTAGCTATATGTCTTGTTATGCATTGTCAAATTGTATCGATCTAAAGTGTTGGTTTATTTTTTTCTTTAATTATTGTAAGTCATCGATTTTCTTAACATATGTAGGTAGGTTATTGAAGTTTTTTATGCCCAAGTATATGTAGTTTTGTTGACACAGTTTGGTATTATATTTTGGGATTTTAAAATTATTTTTGAATCTTAATGATGTGTTTTTTTTTTCAAATTTAGCAGTTATGTTTTCTTTAATCAGTTGTATAATTGACGTTTTTTTGTAAACATTCTCTAATTTTGGAACTTGGAATTTAGAGAAAAGTGATTGTGCTTTATTCTAAAGCGTCTCATTGAAACAACCAGATACGTACTACGTGACTGGAAGACAAGAAGCGTCCATTTCGTTTGGAAATTTTTCCAAACGGTTAATGAATGGAGGCTTCGCGGGCTCGGTTAGACGACCCCGCGGCACGCAGCCTGTCCCCGGAGGTCCCCACCACCCCCGCCACTGCAAGGCAACGATTCTCGTTCGTAAACATCTAAATCTGTAATCCCGTCGTTAAATAGTCTATTGTAATAGGCCATTTTTCTGGCGTTTTTGTACTGATCAAGCCACGCATTCACTAGGGGACAAATCGTCCCTCAACATCACGCGCGGCATAGAGTCTACGTGTCGCGGCAACGTTGCCGTGCGCACGGTACCCGAGCGAGCGCACGGGGACATCGTACCTAGGGCTGTCAACTTTTTTACAAGAAAAAAAGTATATTTAGATCTGAGAAGAATATTAAACAGTATTTTAGAAAAATGAACAGTATTTTATTTATTTAATGCTTTAAATACATATTTTTTAGAGCTTCTCGCACAACTTAAAAAAATTAAAATAAAGAGGAGCTCATTTTTTATTAAATTAACAGTTGCTCTATTTCTATCCTCCCGCCACTTTGCATTAATTACTGAAAAAACTCTTTCAGTAAATGCTGAGGTGGCGGGAACAGAAAGTGGATATGAGACAATTTTAGTAATATTTTTAAATTCTTCTGAGGTGTTTACTTATAAATGGCTCTACTTTTGGCCAGTGCTCATTTCAAGTAAATCTTTGTCTTCTGATTCGTTCTGAAACTCCATTATTGTGATTTGTTTGTGGCTGCGCTGCACTGAACGCCCTCTGACTAAATAAAAACAAACTGTGTGAGCGTCTAAGTCTGAAACTTATAGTGTTACGCATTTTGATGCTGAAAACACTATTTTGTATACTTTATTTTTGTTCAACAGTAAAATGTATAATGTACTGAAAAACAGTAGGTATGATACTGTTTTTAACAGTATAGTTGGCAACCCTAATTGTACCGCGCGTCAGTACAGTCAGTAGTGGTATGTTGACAAGCTGAGATGCATGCGTTACAGTTACATATGCTATATGTTGTGATATAAAACAGCATTCCGTAATATTTCTTGCATGGCTATGGAAGACCCGATCATTTGTAATAAATGTTCAAAATCAGTTGTTGTTATTCGAATCAAATTGACAAATGATCTGTCAAACATTCGAAGATCGCGTAGAATATCCATCCTTCTTTTCCTTTGCAGTAAATACTTTCGCACCCACCACCTTTTTCTGCTCTTACGTTTCGATAAGCTCGTTAGAGTAAATAGATACGCAGCACTAATCATCATAACCTCATCGGGCGACTTCTCCGCGACAAGTGATATGTGAGTCCCGGCGTGTACACGTCAAGTGACCGCGTCATTGTCCCCGAAACATGAGCCTACATGTTGATGCATCATGCCGCGCGGCATGTTGCGCAATTTGTCCCCTATTGAATACGTGGCTTTAATATTTTGTGTCTGTATACATATTCAATTTGCCGTCACATATATATTCATTGCTGAATTTTTCGAAGGTGAGCCTTGTTCGCCTATTTAATTTAAATTATTATTCTTATATTGGAGATATTTTGACAAACATAAATAAATTTATTTGCGGGACATAATGCACAGTGCAAAAAAAGGCACAATTTTAGATTCATAGTAAGTCGAATTATTATCTTATAAACTCTTCTATTTTGACATGTATTTAAAAATAAAGGTTATTAAAAGCTACTCATATAAATCATGTGAAAAGTAAGTTTGATGTATGATCGTGTTATGTTGTTTCATGTTTATTTTCTTATATTTATTATCTTTTAAATTTCTTTACTTTGTGCCAGATGTGAAAATGTGTTTCTATTTATGATTATTTATGTTGATATTATTTTTGAATATTTATGTTTATTTTGCTGTTAATTTATGTTTTAATTACTAGATGTAAAAATGTGTTATTTTTACAACTAAATAAAAAAAAATACAAATATACAATATACTCAAGATTCCATTTCATGCGACCTTCGGGATTTAAATATTCTAAAAAATTAGCAAAATTATGGAATTGAAATAAAGCACGAATCGATTAGTTGTCGCGTGTTTTTCCAGTGATAAATGGAACAATTGTGTAATTTGTCATCGCCTCGTTATAAGTAAGATTAGCGTATTCTAAAACGGATTAAAGTGTTATTATAGATTGTTTCGAATAGCAAAGTATTTAAGCGAGTACAAAAAATATGCCGCTTTATCTTTAAGGGAAATATTTATTTAACTTTGTTCTGGTATAATTATTATTTCTGCCACCCAAGTTTAGTTATTCAATCAATTATTCATTTCTGGAGACTAGGGAGATGTTATTTATAACTGCGCCGTTTTTCTAAAAATACCCCGTGGAATATTTTTGTGAAGACCGACCTAAGCGGTGATTCCCCCTCTGTTCCCGCGTCTGTCTCGGCGCAGCATCCAGCGAGGGCCCCCGCCGCCAACTAAATATTCTTTTTTTTTTCTTTTTTCAATTGATTGAGCAACATTGTAGATTGACATTAAAAAAAAATATTGATTATTTTATTTGTATACTAGCTGGTCGTGCCCGGCGTTGCACGGGTTAAGGATTAAGTTAAAAAATAAGTATGTGAGGGAAAACAAAGAGTCCGCTGTTCTCTAATAAACAATGTTTCCATCTAATGTTAACATAAGTTATTGTAACATAACAGTTATACTTAGATATATGGTATCGCAGACTTTTTTGTAGATATTAATGTCCTCTATAAAACTGTAGTACATTACTTTGCTCTATTGGCAATAATTTCCGCAGCTTACGCATTATAAGGTTTTTTTTTCGTAATTTTTTCACGCGTTGTGTTACATTATCGAAGTTTTCATACGGATTCCTAACATTTTTGAAAATATTCTATAGCCTATGTTCATCAGGGATAATGTAGGGTTCTGAATGTGAAAGAATTTTTCAAATCGGTCCAGTAGTTTCGGAGCTATTCAATTCAAACACACAATCAAATCTTTCCTCTTTATAATATTAGTATAGATATCTACTTTTATATGGGTATTTACACCAACATGTTTCAGAAATTACCATTCCATCATCAGGGTGCTGTATAACTGTCAAAATATCAGAATGAAATGTCCTTTGTTTCTTGATCTTCTAAATTATTTGAAAAATTATTTAAAAAAAATATTAATACTGAAGTTCTTGATTACTTGCAATTATTGAAAAAAAAATTAGAATTGGGCTTGGGAATTCAGATGTCTGAATAATCATGGTTTTTCTGAATTTTTAAATCATTTATTAGAAAATGATCACGGTTTTGATAAAAATTTAGGACTTTCTATTTTACACATAAATAATTTTGTTCTGAAATTGAATAATTTAGAATCATTAGAAATTAGTAAAGCATGTAATAGTAAACAAAATATTATTAATAATCAATTGAATTTGAAAATTTTTTCCAACAATTGAGAGTAATCAAGAACTTCAGTAATAATATTTTTTTTAAATAATTTTTCAAATAATTTAGAAAAACAAGAAACAAAAGACATTTCATTCTGATATTTTGACACATACGAGTACAACACCCTAATGATGGAATGGTAATTTCTGAAACATGTTGGTGTAAATACCCATATAATATAAATACCCATATTAGTATATGGGTGTAAATAAATACCCATATACTTCAATCTGGTGAAATAGTTGATGGAACTCAGATTGTTTCACACATATCCACTAATTTCTTCATCCAACGAGTTCAAATATTAATTTTAAGCCAATAGTTTCTTCACAATGACAAATATTCATATTGGACTGGTGTCTTGACGTTTCTTTATTTTTGAGTGTTGGAGCAATCATCACCAAATAATATTATAACAGACTAATTCAGTATGTTTCATTAAAAAATTAAGTACAAGTGATGGCCGATACGCAGTGTAACATAATACGGAGTTTATTTATTATTTCGCATTCCAGACCTCTGATAGGCTCCAAACTTTCGAATCATCCCTTCCTTCAGCCACGGGATGGATTGGGGAATTAATTAACTGACCAAATTAGTCAATAGACCATTTTCAAAGCGCGGAACTATTTAAATACGTAATAGAATAGAAACATTATTTACAATAGGATTAGAAATTGAGTAAACTAACTCAAAAAATCCGATCCGTTATTTTGTGTAATCATTTCATTTAGGTTTTCATTTTCTTGTAGTTTATTCGAATATAAGTAAATATAATATAAGTAAATAAATCAAAAAAAAATTTATTCGCTTTCTCAACTTTAAATTCAATTGCGTGTCTGACGATTATGACAGTTCATGCAAAAAATATCACATCCTACCGTTATACAAACGTCGCGAAATAGGTGATTTGATGTACCTACTAAAAATTGTATCAGGCAACGTCGACTGTCCTGAACTATTAAATAGACTAAAATTCCACGTTCCCTGTAGATCTCGTAGACACAACCCAGTCTTTCACATTGATTTTACCTCATCCAACTATCGTCGTAATTCATATTTCTTGAGGGTATGCGATGCATTCAATAATCTGATAAGATTATTGGATATTGATCTGTTCGAGTGCAGCCACACAAGATTAAGAAAAATTTTGAGTGCTGAATTTTTTTCCACGTAATAATTAAGTTTCTTTTTCTTTTGTTTAAATTTTTTATTCTTTCTTTCTATACAATTTTTAATATGCCTTAGTCATTCATAAATATTTATCATTACTGACATATTTCTAAATGTGGAGACCTGTCATCTATATTGTATCAATATTGTATCAATGTTTTCTATGCTTTTTTTTTGTGCTGTTGGTCTTCCATGAACATTAAATAAATAAATAAATAAATAATGATAGAACTGCAAATAGATGTTGGAGACGAGTAATTTTGAGATAAACTTTTACTACTGAATGATTTGCCTGATTGTTTTTCGAATGCAATGGTGATTGGCAACTGCGATTAAGAGATTACAGAGGGGTTATGTTTTTAGTATATCGGTGATTACAAAAATACGAATAACCGTCACCGTAATATCCACATCGGTAAATTCGATTCACGTGAAGTATACGAATCGCGAGATAACATAGCAGGAGTCATCCTTTAGTGAATGCGGAGTTCATTAAACGACGGACCATATATTTTTAAGTACATATATCATAAAGACCCCATGGCAAGAAGTTGTTAACTAACATTTTTGTCAAAAATGAGTTAATAAATCGTCTAAACTAAATATTGTACGCTCTTTCCATCGGAAGTAAGTTCAGAACTTAAAAATAATTAGAATGTGGATGAACATGTCAACTACACTTTTTCATAAAAACCAAATCAGTTACTAATGGGGAGAACATGTTATCTTCAATAATAACATGTTCATGCCATCATTCTGAAATTAACGCCTTTTAAATTGATTGGAAAATTTATGGTTAATATAAATTTTACTGTGGCAGTACTGTCATAATTATATTTGTTTTTATTTGAAGACTATTATATTATTTTTCAATAATTTTAAATGGTACATACTATGTTTTGTATTATTAATTATCATGCCAGATATTTTGTAATTTTGGATAATGGATTGTAAAAACGGAAAGCGTTTGAGGGGTTGTTTTTATGTTTTTGTGTTTTACCAATTTTAAAAAGGTGTTAATCTATTAAAAATGAGTTCCAAAGGCGAAAAAATTGTTGTTTACTACATTTTTTTAGAGAAAATTAGCAAATTTTTATTTTTTGTGCATTAATGCGTTTTTTAACTTTGTGAATACTTTTTTGATATTTTAGTGACATAAATCAATAAAAATTAATCTTGAATTAGCAATAAAACATATTTTTCAAAGGCGAAATGCAAATGTCTAATTATCTCAAAATGACTTGAATGTTAGTTAATTCTAACTTCTTGCAATGTGGTCTTCATTTGTCCATTGAAAATCTTCACAATGCAACCCCCAAGGCCTCGACTGGGTCCAAATCCTGTTGTGCCTCCTTAAAAATATTATTGCAATACGAAAAAGAAAGATGCTCGAAGAAAAAGAAAAAAATTGAATTGGAAAAAAAGAAAAATAGATTTTTTTTCCCATTCAATTTTTCCTCGTAAAATAGGATGATGGGTTTATCTATCCATGGTTACCTTTAATTATTATTTCTACCGCTTACGCCGATGTGAATGAACGAATTCCCTCGGACATAAATCCAGACAAGTAATTTGTCTTTAATCTGTATTTTTTTCCAATTTATATAGAAGAGTAGCTCGAGAAGTTTATCAAAGGATTTGCCAAAGGCTTCGCGGAGCAACGTGAAGTTTATTTACTATAAGAAGTGTCTGTGGATTTCTTAAGAAACTGGGTGTGTTGACCTGTCGGAGACGGAACCCTTCTAAGTATTTTGTGTGTAGCTCTTTTACAAACCGCCCGATATGTCAAACAACTGGTATTCTGGCGACTTTAAGCATTCGAATTTAAGCATATGAGTATTCATTCTTTATCCGTAGAATTTAAAAAAAAATTAACTTTAACTTTATTAAGTCCGTTTTTATGGTACACTTATTTATTTGTGTTTGGACACTTTATGTGGATTAAAATTAAATTTATGAGCTGGGATCACTGTGCCAATGTATAAATATAATCTGATCACATGATCAACATTTAAATACATATCTGTTGAAAAAACTGGAGGAATGAATAAAAATTAAAACTGATAAAACTCGTAAAAAATTAAGGATGAGCACTTTTCAGTACTTTCACAGGTTTCATAGATATTTCAGGTAAAAGTCATTATCACGTAATCACTCGCAAAAAATAGTTTAATAAAAGTTTAATAAAACGATAAGTCCGTCCTAAGGGGGAAATCTATTTGACAACATGATTTTTTTTTTTAATAACCAACAAAAACACTATTTGGAATAACCAGCGTTCTTGCTGATCCAGTGAAAAGACACTAATCAATTAAATCGAAGTTTTGAGCTTTCTTACAGGAAACCATCTAATTAGTAAGCTAACACAGGCGTTTAGCTTAGTTTAAAAATAGACAGATCCGTTTGGGATGTTTCTAACTAACTAACTAACCATCACGCCGTTTCCCCGCAGGGGTAGGCAGAGAGGATTGAACGCCACACTCTTCTATCCTGGCACACCACTGTTGCTTCGGCCACATTCATACATCTTCTTATACAAGTTCTACGGTTGTTGCGGCTTTCAACGGGGCGATCCTCAAACACTTGTTGTTCTGATCGTGCCAGGTCTTTCGCGGACGCCCTCTATTCCTGTTGCCTTCAACACTCGCCTCATATATTTTCTTAATCATCCTTTCCTCGTTCATACGTTCCACATGACCAAACCATCTCAGCACTCCTCTCTTTATTCTAGGATGTTTCAAAATACTAATAATAATGTTGTAACATGCATAATCTGCATGCACATCTATTTTTTTTACATTATAATACTCAATTAAAACTTAAATACTTATTGAGAAATGAAATAAGTACCTACGATGTAGAATATTTGGAAAAAACCTTTTTTCGTAATGTGTCGAGCTATTTGAAAATATAAAATAAAATATCTCTAAAAAAAATTCTTTTAAATGATTGTTATTAACAAATAATTTATCGGATAAGAAAATCCGTATGCTACATTGTAGATATTTAATTTCATAATAAGTACGTGATTTTCTTTTCTCTCTCGAACGCACGTGCCCCGGGGAAAGTTGTCAGTCACGGAGGAGGAGCGCCACGGAAGTAGATATCCTGCGGCAATTTTTTTTATAAAATTTTAATAAATAATAAAAATTATTAATCAAATCCTTGTAAAAATCCCCCTGTATAAACTCCTTGAGAGTTTACGAGATGCTCGACATTTTGATCAGAGACTGTGCAGCACGGTCCGGGCAGTACCTACACCGTCGTCCCGCGGCTGGGTCCATTACTGATGCTGGAGAGGAGTTAATCAGCCGTGAGATTATTCGAGCGGCGCGGGGACCGGGAGTTTCATCGGCATGTCGACTATTTTTATACACCGCGGCTTACTCCGTGCGATATGGACATACATACACTCTTATACAGAGGGTGTACCAGAGCTAGCAGCAGAAACTTGGCAGATAGATTCCTGACTATGTTACTAGTCTGAAATGTCCAAGCAACCACGGCCTAACATCAGCATTCATGGAGATATGCAATATCAAAGTTTGCATATTTCTTCAATATTTCTGACTTATTTTTTACAAAAAAAAGAAATATCATTACAGTGACATATCGATTATGAAAAATTCATTTGCTTCAATACCACTTAAATAAATTGATAAAAACCCTGTAAAAAATATTTTTTTACAATTTTTGCAAGTTTTTTTTTATCACTTTATTCGACTTGTATTGAAGCGAATGAATTTTTCATAATCGACGTAAGTTACTATAATGATAGTTCAACTTTTTGCAAAAAATAAGTAAGAAATATTGAAAAAAAAATGCAAACTTTGATATTGCATATCTCCATTACTATTGATACTGGGCCATGGTTGCTTGACTCATAACATAGTCAGGAATCTATCTGCCAAGTTTCTGCTGCTAGCTCCGGCACACCCTGTATGTACAAAATATAGTTGGAAATATGTATTATTTTTTAATTGTTTTATTAACCTTGTACAATTTTTTACAGAAAATAAGTTAGGAATCTTGTTCTTCTTCTTTAGACTCACGAGTCTGTTTGTGCAGGAGTTTCCTCTTGTGATGCTGAATTCCAACTGTATCTCCATCGCTTTGTTTGTCTCTCTGGTGAACGCTGGACGGATACATATACATAAAATATAACTTTGTATCTTGTTTTTTTCTTAAACATTTTTCTTTCTGAAAAAAATAACTATTTAGTTAACTATTGATATGCATCTTTATAGATTTAGTAAAAAGTCAGGGAGGCAACCATTAAACCTATTATTGTCAGTGATGAAAAATTTAACCGTTTTTTTTTCATAGTAGATTCACACTCTACGCTGGTAAAGACCATCACTGTATTTTCAAACACTGTTACTTATATAACATAATACACGGTTACTAAGACGCTTGTGTGGAAAATCTTTGGTCGATAGAGTGAGGAATGAACAAATTAGACGTGAATGCAATGCTGGCTGTAGTGTGGTAGGTAGAATAAAGAAAGGAGTGCTAAGATGGTTTGGTCGTGTGGAACGTATGAACGAAGAAAGGATGGTTAAGAAAATATATGAGGCGAGTGTTGAAGGTAACAGGAATAGAAGGTGTCCGCGAAAGACCTGGCACGATCAGATACTACAAGTATTTGAGGATGGCCCTGTTAATAGCCGCAACAACCGTAGAACTTGTATGAGAAGATGTATGAATGTGGCCGAAGCAAAAGTGGTGTGCCAGGATAGAAGGGTGTGGCGTTCAATCCTCTCTGCCTACCCCTTCGGAGAATCGGCGTGATGGTTAGTTAGTTAGTTATTTGTATATGGATAGATATTTAAGTATTTATAAAAGGCGTATTTTCAATTGAAATTCATAATTTAGCGTCTTCACGAAAATTTTCAAATTGTACCTACAAAGATTGATTTATTATAAATAATAACTTAAGATATATTAGTCAACACAAATATAAAACTTGTATACTCTGCTTTATTTTTAATAATTAAGACAATAATGGTCTTTAATGGAATGACCACGACCGTATTCATTTCAAGTGTATCAAAAAAACGCATTTTTATATACGGATGAGTATACAAACTGTTTTACTCTCCAAAATTACAACTAAATTTTATTTAATTTTTTGATAGTTTTAAAATACTTTGTATTAATTTAAATAGATTATTTTAATTAATATTGTACTAGCCGTAAGCCCACGAAAATCGCGGGACATAATAATAATTAATGACGACCCTTGCGTGTAACATGGGCCGCGTGCTGATTATTCATATCACACTCGGGCGCCAGGGCTTCGTTAGCGGCTAGTCGTCTCTTTGTCTAGTGTTGTTGTTGTTATTTAGACAGACAGACATTCGAAATTAGGGTTGTTTATATATTCAAACGCTTACCATGTTTTTACGCTTACCATTTTACCATGTTTGGTAAAAATACCTGTAAAAAATAGTTTTGCACACATTTTGGCGACAACATGAATGAATACTTTACTTGTTCACTAAATAAATTGCAAATTTTGGGAGTTGGATAGTTTTATACTACTCTTTAGGGAAAGTTTCCCAGTTAAATATTTAATATTAATTTGACTTTTATCAATTGACTTTTAATGATAGCAAAACACCACGTAATTAGGACACAAACAGATCTCAAAATGGCGATGTTGTCAGTTAAAATATCAAAAGTTGGAAACTAATCTGTCACAATCATTTTGAATGAAAACCTTTTATATTTGACTCTCTAAGACCCTTCAAAAATTTAGGACATTCTATGCTTAAATTACAGCTTTATATGAATTAGTTTTACATCAATTACTCACAACAAAAAAATATTGCGAAATCTATCTTAAATTTAAACAAATTATTTTTACAGTAAAACACATTACAACACGAGTGAACTCACCGTTTCAGTTAATCGAAACTAACTATGCTCTCTAATTGCTGAAATTCTACTTTATTTGCCCCTGTTTTCCACAAAATACTAATCGAAATTTAAGTTTTACAACAAACAAAATTATCGGTAAATCGTAGTGTGTTTGTGTTAGCATGTAAACCGCGCCATCTGTAACGTTAGTTTCGTTAACGTCTATCGCGCTGCCAGTTAAAGCTGTGAAAACAGCGTCATCTTACGTAACCTAGTGTAGTGTGTAACCTTACGTAACCTAGCGTAGTGTAATCTTACGTAACCCAGTATAGAGTGTAATATAGTGAAGTGTGTCTTGGTACCGTTAGTGGCGAACATTGTTACATTAGTGACGGACATTGTTACATAGAAAATTATGTATTTTGACAATATTTATATCCCATAATAATGGTTCGAATCTGGAATACTAATAAATCCACAATATAAAATTCACTGTTGCTTACTTAAGTACACTATAAAAATATATATATTTTATAACAATTTATATTTTATGTGTATAATTTTCACTCAAATACGAATTTTATGTTTCTGGAAGAAAATC